>CACVCL010034281.1:0-61923 GCA_902729485.2 Mus minutoides
ACCCACAAAGCAAGGATTTGAAAACAGGAGGGCCACTCATCGAGAAGGATGAGAGGTTTAGCAGGTATTGGAAGGGTGGCGAGAGACCATGGGGAGAGGGGAAATGACCAAACTGTATCCTGCACATGTGTAAAAGAATAATGAAGACATAACTATATAGAATTGATGGTTACTACAGTAGACACAAGGGTACAGAGAGGCCTTCAGTGAACAGTGGCAGGAATAGACACAGAGAAGGGCAAGCAGCTACATCTGTGGTTCCTAAGACACTGGTGTCCATGGATGGAAAGACACAGAGCAGGGCAAGCAGCACGCTACATCTGTGGTTCCTAAGACAATGGTGTCCATGGATGGAAATTCGGTCTTCTATCGTGTGGACTCCTACATTCCTGTTACACATACTTACAGATAGAGTCAGGCCTTCCCGTTCCAGGCTTACTACTGATTTTCTCCATTTCCACTGCTAGATCCACAGTTGTTTTGTAACAGAAGAAATAACCTATGTAAAAGTACAAAGCAAAGAAAATATGTCCATAGTTTAAATTTTATTTTGTTTACCGTCATCTCGAAGGGCAAACCCATCCTTGCCATGGCATCTCAGCGGCGAGCAGGGCTCCTGCTTTGCTAAAAGCTGACGTACATCCTTTGCTCATTGCCAGGACCAAGAGGAAAAGATCATGTGGCATGGTCTTTGAACCACTTCCCTAGACATGGAGACATGGAGACGTGATCTGGGTCTCTACCCTTTCTGCCCATGGATGCTTGGGCACTAAGAACAGCTTCTTGGGCGGGGTGGGGGGGGGGGCTGGAGAGATGGCTCAGAGGTTAGGAACACTGACTGCTCTTCCAGAGGTCCTGAGTTCAAATCCCAACAACACCCTCTTCTGGTGTGTCTGAAGATAGCAATGGTGTACTCATATAAATAAAATAATTCTTGAAAGAAAGAAAGAAAGAAAGAAAGAAAGAAAGAAAGAAAGAAAGAAAGAAAAGAACAGCTTCTCTCAAAGTCTGATTGTTGCACTGTGTCTGCGGCCAGAGAGACAGAAGTCTGGCTGTAGAGAGTGTTCCTCCCACTCTGAGAAGAGTACCAAATAGCTAAAACGTACACAATCCATGTGGTTTATGCTGAACCCCTACCTCTCTGGGAGTCTGGCAAGTTGGCGTATCTAAGTAGAACACACTCCTGGGACAAGCCAACAGTAAACTCTGGCATCCTGTCTTGTTCTCTATGTTTTGCCCAAGTGAACATTTCACATATTCGTAACAATGCATTACCAGAGAAAGTCAATCTATCCTGTGTGACTCTGTAAGAGAAGTCCCGTGTGTGCTCACGTGTCTGCTCCTTGCCTCGGAAGCCCCCCACTCATTCCTCTGTATTAGCCAATAATACTGCAGGTTTCAACTGTGCTGAGACCTGTATATGGGGCTATAAATCCCAAAATGAAGTCCCCCAGCCTGGGAACCCCCTGGTGTCTCAGCACCTTCTGGAGCTTGGTCATCTTCCAGAACATTCCATCTTTTGCTGTTCATCCCCTTAGCCTTATTTCATGTCAAAGGACTTGGCAGCACACAACACAGCGACTTCTCCTGTGGGAGAAGTCACAGGACCATCAGTTCAATTTGATGGAATTTGATACCAGGTTTCTCTGTGTACAAGGCATTGCTAGATTAATGGGTCCCTTTAAATAAGACCATACTGAACACTTGTCAGTTTGTAATGAGGGACTTGGCTGGCCTTATTTGTTTACTGATTTTGTTAACAGGTTATAAATGATATTTCTATTGTTCTGTGTGAATACATCATTGAGTGGTTCAGAAAGAGGCCAGTAGCATTGAAGTAAGCAAGAGAAATGGTTATCCTAATCATATTTTCCTATTCATTTTCTCCTTTTGTAAATGTGTATATGTGTGTGTTTGTGGGTGTACACCAGCCACGGTTCATATGTGGAGGTCAGAAGACAACATGGAGAAACCACTTCCATCCTGAGTTGTTCCAGAGACTGAACTCACATCATCAGGCTTCGTGGCAGGTGTCTACACCTGCACAGCCTTTTGAGTACCCACCTGATTAAATTTGTGTACAAAATCTTCTCCTTATTCTGATACTTTAGTAATCAGTTCAGAATATATTGAGCAACTTCTGGATTCACTAATTTCTTTTCATTTCTTAAGATTTATTTATTTTATGTATGTGAGTACACTGTTGCTGTCTCCAGACACGCCAGAAGAGGGCATCAGATAGTTGTGAGCCACCATATGGTTGCTAGGGATTGAACTCAGGACCTCTGGAAGAGCAGTTGATGCTCTTAACCGCTGAGCCATCTCTCCAGCCCTGGATTCACTAATTTAAAAAAATTAAAAATTAAAAAATTAAAATAAAAAAATTAAAATTCTAACAAATAATTTAAATTTCAGCTAATCTACAAACAGTAAAAGAGATTCACCAATTATATGTCAAAGCCCCTTTCCTTCATTCCCACCTCCATGTAGTTGGGTCACATTCATAGACATCAGTCACAAGCCAGCTAGGAAATGAAAGTCCAGGAAGGCATTTTGAACAGATCTACCTGAGTGCAAACTGTTTCTGCTCCCTGCTACTTGGCTTTCAGGTGTTGCTGTGCTTATCAATAGGATAGATAGCATTCTTGTATAAGTGTATTTGTAAAGAAAGTACATTTGTGATTGAAATGACAGAACAGTGATCAATTATTGTGATGCTCATGAATATGACGTCAATTCTGAAGGAATTTCACACCGGAGAAAGAAGCAGTCCTGGCGCAATGGCACACTCTAAGGGGCACAGAGGAAGTTCCTGCTCAGGGCAGCTCAGCATGCCCAGAGGACTCAGCAAGCAAGGACGAGGGGGAAGGGAAGATCACCTATATGGTTCAGGCTCAACAGATCTGATAAAGGTGGGAGGAGAAGTGGGTGAGAATGGAGGTCCCGCTGGGATAGCAGGCTGCTCAGGGCAGCTTGGTTTGCTCCAGAGGTCTCAGCAAGCAGAGAAGATGGGTGGGGGAAGGGATGCTTACCTATATGGCTCAGGCTTAGTATATCTCAAGGATTCTTTTCATAGAAATCAAGGATGCACAAATCAAGACTCAGTTAGACTCATGCTTTGATGGTGTTGCTAGGAATATCAGAGGTTTTTTTCCCTTGAGGTTTTAATCTCATGGATGAATAATTTAGTAAGATGTAAGACGCTTGAAAGAAGCTCATGGACAATTTTATTCAAGTGTTGTAAGTGGAACAAGACAGGCTGGCTGGAAGTGTCAGGAGCTGCAGACGAAAGTGAATGACAAAAATGGAAAATAGCCATTCCCGTTGCAATGGACATCGCTGAGCAGCCATGTGCAGGAAGAATGTGCAGACGCTCAAGATAGCGCATGAGAAAGTCCAGAGTGTACAGCGATGTAGAAATGCAGTCATCATCTTTGGATAGCTCTGGAAAAATAGAAGGAGGAAGAAGAGAAAGAGGTAGAAGAAGATGAAGACAAAGACCAATGATTATGAAGACAATGAAAAAGAAGGAAGAGGAGGACAGGGAGGAGGAGAAGGAGAAGAAGAAAGAGAAGGAGAAGGAGAAGGAGAAGGAGAAGAAGAAGAAGAAGAAGAAGAAGAAGAAGAAGAAGAAGAAGAAGAAGAAGAAGAAGAAGAAGAAGAAGAAGAAAAGAAAGAAGAAGAAGAATCACTCTTTTCTGAAATAGGACTGTGGTGGATTGAGTGAAAATGGCCCCCATAGGTTCATAAAGAGTGGCATTATTGAGTACTGTGGCTTTGCTGGAGCAGGCATGGACCTGTTGAAGGATGTGTTTCACTGGGGACGGGGTGGGGGAGTGGGCATTTAGGCTTCAATGCTCAAGCCAGGCCCAGTGTCCGTGGTTATGGTTTCTTCTCAGAGCAATAAGACACTAAGATGGAAGTTGGTAGCAGGGCCAGGGGAATGGCCATGGCAGGCCTGACCATGCTTTCATTTGGAGGAATATGGAACCCCTTGGGGCTTTGAACTAGTAGTAGAGCAATTGGGCAATTCAAGCAAGGTTTACTGGGTCATACTAGCAGGAGCATGGACAACAGTGGTGCTAAGGGTCATTTAAACTGTGAGGACACAGTTCAGGAGGATTCAGAGGGAGATATTAGTATGGGGCCCAGAAACAATTCTTGTGATATTTTGGCTAAGAACATGGCTGCTTTCTGCCATTATGTAAAAAGCCAACCTGAGGCTAAATTGAAGCGTTATGCACTAAAAGCTTTGGCAGAGGACAGTGAGAAGGAGCCTAGCATGGGCTGTGTCCTGTGGCTCTTGCTGGCCTGTCTTGCACAGTTCTACGATGAAAAGGAACAAGCTGAGCTAGGAAAGAATACAAAATGTACAGTTTGCAAAAGGGAGCATCAGGAAGTTCAATGGAGTTCAATCCTGGGTTCAAGGGCATAAAAAGATTAAAGAAATGCTTGATGCTAGATGGAATACAGGGAATGGTTAACATCAAGGTAAGATGCTACCCAGCCAAGCTTCCAACTCATGAAAATGTATTGAAGTGAAGCTTAGGGCCTGGCACAAGCCTTAATACCTGAACTGGGGAGGCAGAGACAAGCAGATCTCAAAGTTCAAGACCACCCTGGTTTTCAGAGCAATTTTCAGAACATCCAAGCTTAGGCAGTGAAGAAAACCATTGAAACGAGAAAGCTGGTGAAAATGTATTTGAAAGAGAAGGCAATGTATTTTAATAAGGGGGCCATGTTCCAGCCCCAGCGAGTAATGGAACATGGCAGCTTCAGCTATGTGGTTATGAGTTCAGAGACAAGGATACAAGAAAGAAGTTGTGGAATCTCCCCTCCATGTCAAAGGAAAGTCCCTGAAGCCAGACATACAGTAAGGGTGTCCCTGAATGGAGGCCTAAAGAAGCCATTGCATGAATCTGTGAAGATGAAGCCTGGGTTGCCTTGGAGACCCTGAGATGTTAAAGATGCCGTAGCCTTGGCATACCTGCTAAAGAAGGCTGCTAACACTGGGTTGAATCAGCCCAAGAAAAAGAAGTGTGTTCCAGTCAACAAGGCTGAAAGGAGTTGGAGATCTGAAGAGTGTTTTGACATGAAGATGCAGAGTTCAGGGTTTGTCCAGCTGGCTTTCAGCCTTGCTTTGGTCCAGCATTTTCTCACTAAGCTCTATGAATACCCTTTGGGAATGGTAATGTATATCCTGTGCTTTTATTTGTTGGAAGTATGTGACATGCTTCTTCATTTTGACTTTACAGGGGGTTACAGTTAAGAGACTGGATGAGTCTCAGAGGAGACTTTGAACTTCAGACTTTAAAACAGTGCTGGTGCTGTGATAGACTATGGGAATTTTGAAAGAAAACTCAGTGGATTTTGCAGTGTGATATGACTGCGAGACTATGGGCAGAATGGGGTGGAATGTAATCGTTTGAGTGAAAATGACCCTGATAGCTTCATAGGGAGTGACACTATTAGGACGTGTGGCTTTGTTGGAATAGGTGTGGCTTTTTTGGAGAAAGTGTGTCACTAAGAATGAACCTTGAAGCCGGGCGTGGTGGCTCACACCTTTAATCCCAGCATTCGGGAGGCAGAGGCAGGCAGATTTCTGAGTTCGAGGCCAGCCTGGTCTACAGAGTGAGTTCCAGGACAGCCAAGGCTACACACAGAAACCCTGTCTCGAAAAACCAAAAAAAAAAAAAAAAAAAAAGAATGAACCTTGAGTTCCAAATGCTCAGGTCTGGTCCAATGTCTCTTTCTCTTCCTACTGACTGTCAATTCAGATGTAAAACTCTTAGCTATCTCTCCAACACTATGTCTGCCTGCCCAACATGGTAATGGACTATAACTCTGAACTGTAAGCTGACACCTATTAAATGTTTTTCTTCAGAAGACCTGCTGAGTTCCTGACTTCTTTCTCAGAGGCCATGCAAGCTCCAGGTTCCTGAGGTAACACCTTATCCCCTGTCCACAACCTCCCTTAAAAGTGGACCCTACACCCTCAATTCTCTATATTCTTGTCCACCACTCTAGTAGCTTTCCCAGAAGCCATGTGGGTATTAGGGACCCCAGGTTAGATATGGTCCTCTGCACACTAACTCCCCTTAAAACATACCCAACAGCCTTAAAATATACCCCATTTCCTGGGCACCAGATTAGACATCATATTAGCCATCACAGCTTTGGTAGATCTCTGCTTTCCCAGAGACCATGCTGGTTCTAGGAACATCAGATGCAATATTGGTTCCCAAAATCCCAGAGGTTAGCCAGGTCACAAAAACCCCAGTAGAGATGCCCTACTGGACCTGAACTCTGGCTGGTCACCAGAACTGCAGGCAACCCGGGCCAGAAGACCAGAGAAGAAACAGAATCAAGGAAATATCAGCCAAAAAACACTCAGTGATCTAACAAAGATAAACTCAGAAATCAGCACCTAAACCTATAATAACCCTTAACCCTGATAACTAGGAGCCAGGACAAAATCAACACCAGCCAGGGAAATATAGCACAATATTGTCCAAGGCCTGAACAATCAAATGCCTTAAAGAAATACTGGAAAATACAGACAAACCGGTAAAAGAAAATCAATAAACTGTTCAAAACCTGAATATGGACATAGAAGCAATAAAGAAAACACAAACTAAGGGAAACCAAGAGATAGAAAATCTAAGTAAGCAAACAGAAACTACAGGCATAAGCACAATTGATAAAATACAGGAGATGGAAGAGAGAATCTCAGACATAGAAGATACAAGGAAAGAAGTTGGTGCATCATTCAGAGAAAGTGTTAATGCTAAAAAGTTCCTCACACAAAACACACAGGGTGTCTGGGATGCTATGAGAAGGCCAAACCTAAGAATAATAGGAACGGATGAAGGAGAAGATTCCCAGGTTGAAGGACCAGAAATTGTGGAAGAAAATTCCCCTAAACTAAACAAATTATCTATAAATGTACAGGAAGCTTACAGAACACCAAATAGATCGGGCCAGAAAAGACCTCCCACCACATAAGTATCAAACCACTAAATAGATAAAAGATAGAAAAATATTTAAAGCTACAAGAAAAAGGAGAAAGTAATTTTTGAGACAATCTCTTTAAATCGCACCAGAATTCTCAGTGGATAGTCTAGAAAGACCTGGAATGGTATCTTGCAAACTCCAAGAGATCGCAGATGTCATGCCAGACTATTATACCCAGCAAAACTCTCAATCTCCAGAGATTGAAAAAAAAAGATATTTCTTGGAAAAACAAATTTAAACAATATCTATCCACAAATCCAGCCCTACAGAAGATACAAAAAGGAAAACTCCAGTCCAAACAGGTTAACTAAACCCAAGGAAAGATGGGAAATAAAAAATTGCACACCAAAACAAACAAACAAAAAAAACAACAAAAAAAGAATGTAAACACAAACAGAGAGAGCTCTCCAGTACACAAGGGAACACCTTGCATACAGTTCCACAGGCAAACCCAGAACCACAGAATGATTGCCTTCTGACTTTAAACAAGCCCAGATCTGAGTGCCCCCACCCTGCTGACCTCAGGGTAGTCTCAAGGCCCAGTTTTCCTGCATGCTGCCACTAGGGCAAGCCTAGTATCCAGAAAGCCACAAAAGGCAGACCATAGGACAGACCCAACTTGCAAGTGCTGAGTAAATGCCACACACACAGCTGCTTGGTATCTTAAAGGTTAAATACATGCTAGATCTCAGAGCAAGTCAAGTCTCTGGAGGTCAGCTCACATATTACCTTCTACTACAGGGCCAAAACTCACAGGGTGGAGGACATACATTGCCTCAGGACAGGTCAAGTGGCCTCTGGGACCAATTACTGACCACCTTGCAATCTCAGTAGCCAGGAGACCATGCAAACAATGACCTCTGAGAGTTCATTGCCCTGAGGACCCATTTTCATGAAGAAGCAGGGCTGATGCCCAAGCAGCCACATACTGTTCTTCAAGGGTTGGGACTGCAGAGTGTCATCATGACAGGACAGCACCCAGGGGATCCAAAGAAATGACACCTTCCAGAAAGGAACACTATCCGGGACCACCATATTGTACCTCCATGATGGAAAAAGTATCCAGAGCCTATTCCCTAATTGACCTCAGAGAAGGCACAATATCACGAAGCTGGATCTTAGGCCGTGACCAAGGCAGATCATTACCTATGAGGAACTATCACATTTATGACTGTTTATGATTACCCAGAAGGCCCACACTGCCCCTCTAAAGACAGGTCTAGTAACCTGGGTGCCAACTACATCATGACCAAAGGTCAGGCCTTGTGTCAAGGTGGACATACCAGTGCATCAATGATGTCATATGGCAGTAGTAGTATCCAGAAAGCTCAAACTTCTCCCCTTTAGGGAAGGTTGGGTACCAAGGGTCATTGTCATATGCAACATATAAAAGACCTGATGGGAGGGAAACAGGACTCTCACTTCGGTCTGCAGCCCCTCCCATGACCCTATGGGGAGTGTTTGTTTTGAAATAAAGTTTCAGTTTATTGTTGTACCATATCTTCCCCCCACCACAACAGTAGTCCACCTCTCTCTGCCTGCAGCCTTTGGATTTTCTGTCAAAACCTACGTCTACAATGTACAATTATTTGTCCATCCCATGGAAATATTCAGTTCAACAAGATACCTCACAATTGCTTTCTGCTTACAAGACAGGAAAGCTAAGAGATAGCTGAGTTGTCCATGGAAGAAGCTGAGAACCATAGTTGACCTGTTTTGTTTTGTTTTGTTTTGTTTTGTTTTGTTTTGTTTTGTTTTGTTTTACTTTGTATTGGTTCTTTATGAATTTCACATCATGCACCCCAACCCCACTCATCTCCCCTATCCAATCATGCCCACCTTCTACCCTTGCAATTCCTTCCTCCCCAAAATCAAAAAAAAAAAAGAAAGAGAAATCACATTAAAGAATCTTTAGTGTGTCACAGTGTGTCTCACAGCCATCCCTTTGTCCACTCTTCCTCGCTTGCAGATGTTCACTGCAGAGACTCATTGGTCTGGTTCGAGGTCTCTGGCTTTTGCTACACTGTCAGTACTGCACCTCACTGGTACTCTTCTTGGATCTCCTGTTGCTGCCCTGTGTCATGGAGATCCTGTAGTTTTGGATCTGTAGGACTGGCCCTTCATGCACTCCTGCAGTTCACCTGTGGGGTAGATGTTGGGATTGTCCAGTTCAAAGCTTTGGATCTGGGACTGAGAGGTATCTGAGCTGGTCATCCTTCCATTTCTCCCACACCTGCACTATTGGGATGAGCTCTCCAGCCCCGCCCATGCCACCAAAGTCAGTTAGACATCATGGGAACAGAGTCCTAGAGGTGCTGGAGGAAGAGAAATTAAAGAAACAGCAAGTAAGGAGGAGGAGGAGGCCAATAAGGAGACAAGACCAGGATGCAGAGGGATGCAGTGGTCTACACTGTGCCATGGCAGTCAGGAGCAACAGACCAGGAAACCCTGCCAGGAGCCATCTGGGAGAAGCTGAAAATGAGCAGGTAATCTTCCTGAGATGGTTCCACCACGGACTGTAAATCTCTGATGGTTTCACTGCTCTAGGTAATGTGTGTGTGTGTGTGTGTGTGTGTGTGTGTGTGTGTGTGTGTGTGTGCACGCGCGCGTGTGCGTGTGCGTGCACGTGGGTATCACCAGGTATAAGCCCACCCTTCTGAGCAGATCTCTGCAGAACAACAAAGGTGTACTGTCTTGTAGTGATGGCATATAGAAAAATTGATGGCATCTTAATTCTTGATGAAGATCCTATAAGAATTCCTAAGATTGTATTAGTAATTATTAAGATCTTTTATAATAGAACTGCTGTTATATCCTTTATGATGTCAAAACTACATTGAGAATTCTGCCAGTCTTTAGTGTCATGAGTTAATTGTCCCTGAGATAGCAAGCAGGCATCTATAACTCAGAGCACATTCCAAGAGGTTATAAAACAATTAACCAAAAGTCACAAAAAGGGAACTAATGATTTACTATAGGTGCAAGGACAGATAATAATATATTGACTGGGTTTATCTGTACAAAACTTCAATGATAACTTAGTTATTATGGTCTTTAACTTTCCATAAACCTGTTGCGCTTGTGACAAATAATGGATGTTTAGCCAGATAATTGCTCTTAATAGATATGCATGCAAACATTCCCTGTTGTAAACTTCTTATTTAATTGATGATTTGACTTTATGTGTAAACTTGTGGTGGCTTTTTACCATGTGATCATGTATTCTGAAAGGCCTGTAAGTGCTGAGGGAAAAGAGAAGGGAGATTCCTTTTTTTTTTTTTAAAGAGAGAATCTTTTCTTAGAGAACTTTCTTAGAGAACTTTTCATATATAGTCCTTAGAAATAAATATTAAAATCACTTTTCAAAGTGTCCCTTTTTCTTCTTGAGACTTCAATTAGAGCCTCACAGTTCCCGTGGAGACAGAACAAGGCTGCTTCATTTAATCTCCTCCTGCCTTACCGTAAGGTGCTAAGTGCCAGAGACTGGACGGTTTCTGGCCTCAGAGGAACTCAGACAGGCAGGTCAGCTGCTATAGCAAACTGACTTAGATTTAAGACAGGTAAACTTTTTTATTATTATTATTAAACAGCAACCCTCAGTATCTCGCAAGACCAAGTCTTGCCCCCCACCAACGCTCTTCCCCCTTGGCGACCTTCAAGAGAGAACAAGAAAGAAACACAGCCGGGGCTGGCCCCCAGCAAAACCCATTGGTTCTAGGTGCCCCCTCAAAGCTAGAGGCGGTGTGGTGAGCTGGGGGGACAGGAGGAAACAGATCTGCCATTTGAAGAAACAGGGAAAGAGGACATTTGAGAGCACACAGGCACGCACGCAGGAGAAGCACCCGCACACATAAAGATAAGTACATTTCTAAATTTAAAAGGTAAAAGCTAAGCAAGAGTCTTTCTGATGTTTTTAGTCTAATGCTCAGTTTGATTCCCTGACATCTTGGAAGCTTTCTTAGTGGGGGAGGCTGTTGGTCTCCCCAGAGCACCACGTGACTTGGACACACACCCTTGAGAGGTGAATATCCTTAGCCAGGGCTCAAAAAAAAGCAGTGGTGCTCAACCTTCTCGATGCTACACCCCGTCAATACAGTCCCTCATGTTGCAGTGACCCTCAACCATAAGATTATTCTTGTTGCTAACTGTAATTTTGCTACTGTTATAAATTGTAATGTAAATATCTGCAGTTTACGGCGGCCTTAGGTGATCCCTATGAAAGGGTCATTTGCCCCCAAATGGATCACAACCTACAGGTTGCAGGCTACTGCTCTAGAGAGACAAGCAGATAGAAAAGAAGGAGAGGAAATGGGGTCTGGGGGATTATTTTGTATGATTATGGACCCTGCAAAGCCTCAGCGGGCTCTCTTCAAGCTGGAGACACTAGGATTTCCTATCTTGGCTCAATACACATTTAAACACATCATGTAATGCTCAATCTAGACTCACAGGCTGGGACTAGGCGGTCTATTGCTATAAATCCTGCAGTCAGGACTGAAGGGGTTTTTGTAAAGTTGTGGTATCTCAGGGCAGCAGGAAGAGTGTCCCTGCTCCAAGAGAGGGAAAGACATCTGTCCTCTGCCTTATTCTTCTATCTGGGGTTCCAGCCTATTGGATGGCGGCTGCCCACAAGGGTGAATCATCCCAGACTCGATCCACTGACAGGACAGTCTCCTCCGGAAACCACTCCCCAGACACACCAGAAATGAAGCTCCTTAGATGTTCCCCAGGCCAGCCACATTGACATCATGGCAAGGATAGCTTTTAATATCTCCTAAGAGTGATGCGGACAAGCCATCTATGCCCACACATCAGCTGCAGGTGTCTTCTGAGAGAGCTGGCTACTCCTTCCCTCTGCCTGTTAGGTCTGAGTCAGAAGCAGCCCACTGGGGAATGAGGCAGGCCTCTAAGGAAGAGACTGCAAGAAACCTCTGCCATCTGAAGAGATCTCAGAAGGGACCCTCGGTCATCCCTAGTGGACATTCAAGCCTGGATAGAGAGGAGGTCTATGTGGAGATCTCAACAGAACAGTGCCTGGGGAGTGGGGAGAGTATCGAGGACTTGGGCCTTTCTCCTGGTTTCTAACTTGAACCCTGAATTGGGGCCTGGGGGGGGTGCCCACCGAAACCCAAAGATGTGGTAGAAATAAAAATATAGAAAGAGCCAAAGGCATTTTTAAAACCACATATGGTCCTGGAGAGATGGCTTGGGGGTAAAGCACTTCCTGCTCCTGAAGAGGACCCAGCAGTGGCATCAAGTTGTACACAACTGCCTGTAAAGCCAGCTCGAAGGGGTCTGATCGTCTTTTAGCTTCCAGAGGCACCAGCGCTCACATGCATAAATGCCACCTCCCATGCACACACATGCACATACATACATCTGTGTGTATGTGTTGTTTTCTACAATAAAATGTGTTGTGTTTGTAATCAGATTTGTTTGTTTGAAGACAGAGTCTCACTACAGAGCCCTGAATGTCCTAGAACTCTCTATGCAGACAGGGCTGGCCTTGAAATCACAGAAATCAGCCTGTCTGCCTCTCATGTGCTAGGGCTAAAGGTGTGGCGCCACTATCCATGGCTTGTAATTAGATTTTTTTTTAAAAAAAGAAAGCTCTTAAAGATGCCTTGGTAGAATAATGGATCAGGTAATTTCCTCTAGGGCAGTTAACCTTTGGTAGACCTCAAGCTTTCAGAGGCAGGGAGTGGGAGAGAGTGGATCCCGGGGCCATTTTCTCCCCTCTGCAGCCCACTGAGCTTTGATCGGAATGGTGCTGCCACCTAGAGGTCGGCACCCTGCATTACTTCAACTCTGCGGTGTCAACCCCTCCCGCTGCAGATCTCTAACGCCTTTGAAGTCTGGTGGTCAAGACAAAGAAAGAGCTAGCAAAATGATCTGTGCAGGTGCATCTATGCAGAGCTCGGGGCCAAGTGGAAACTCAGACCTCTTGTGCAAACATTGCAAAGAATTGCAAAACCCTAACTGTAGATAGAACATTAAACCTAGTGTGGACAGGTCCAGAGGTGGTGAGTTAGCTCAATAGTCAGTTAAAGATAGAACTCCATGTTCTACACTCCCCCTTTTAACTAGTGCACTTGATTAATCTAAAAAGAAGAGGAGGAGGGGAGAGGAGGGGGAAGAAGGAGGAAGAGGAGGAAGTACTGTGAGGCTGTCCCTTCTTGCACACTTGTATTTGGGTGGAAGTTAACAATGCCTCTGTTGTGTTAATGTCCAGATCTGAACAGACACACATGTTGGTGTACATGCCACAGTATTGCACACCCATTTGTAAGAGCCACTATGCCTCTGTTGAGCTGTCTAGGTGGCAGTGTGTATATATGTCCCTGTGTGCCACATAACACTTGTGATGAGAGCAAACTTCAGTGTTCTGGAATGTAGGTCCTATGTCTCTGACTGGGACAGCTGGGGGACAGTAAGACACAGAACTGCCGCTATCTGCACTCAGACAAGTGGAACTTTGGCATGGCCTCTGGCAGCATGAGAGTGTATTCCCAGCAAGCCCAAATTCTCACTAAACAGCCAGTCCAGCTACTGGAGGCTCAGCATCTTACTCTGGCCAACACCAGGAACATGGTCCTGACTTCTTTTCCAGAGCATTAGCTGACAAGGCTTGAATTGGACATTCCTTCCTTCGTTCCTCCCAGCTGGATATGGACCAACTGCCATTCAGCGGGTCAATTTTCAAGGACCTAAAAGCCATTCCTTTGAAATAGAACTAATAGAAACAGAATCACAGCTTCATAGCAGCCAGCAAATACAGATGGCCTGATCACATTTGTCCCCGGAGTCCCCACTCTCCCCCTTTATATCCCCTGTTTATCCATTCAAAGGTCCAGCCAATCAAAGGGAGACTCACTTCCTCCCCTTTGTCAGTAATATTAAATCGAAAGGCCAGGAGGCCATTTTTTTTTTTTTTTTTTTTTTGGCCTCAATGGATCAAGCTGGTAGGTACAAAGTCATGCCAAAGACCCGGGGCACCAGGTATGATGGCTAATCTTAACAACTTGACTTCATCTGGGATTGCCGTGGAAATGAACCTATGGGCATGTCTGTGAGAGATGATCTAGATTAGGGTAATCAATATATGAAGACTCACCCTAAATAGAAGTGGTGCCATCCTATAGGCTGGGGTTGTGGCCTAAATAAACAGGAGAGAGTACACTAGGCACCCACATTCATCTCTGCTTCCTTCCCTGGGACGCTAGACAATTAGATTATGGCCGCCTACAGAGGTGGACCTTCCCCAGCCGCTTCCAGCCTGTGGATGCACTGTGGACAGTTGCCTCCTGCTCTGCATGCAGGTCTCCCTGGTCACGCTGGACTGTGTTCCCTGGAACTGTAAGCCCATGGAAACAGGATTTTGTCACAGCACAGGACAAGTCACTAACACATCAAACTACAAATCGTTCCTCTGACCTTCTAAGAAATCAAGATTAGGGACCAGCTATACTTCCAAGGAGGTCAACTCACCAGGCATGGTAATGGGGTTCTCTCTGCCTTAATCCTGAGCACAGCAAGGTCTCCTGAAGTCATCTGGGGGTGGCCCAGGCTTTTTATGCTTTCCTATCTCCCCTGCAAGTGAAGTAAGTCACTTTCTTTAGCCGTTTTCTGTCTATGGAGCAACCCTCTGTTGGCTCCCTGGAAGTTCTCTATTTTATAAAATGAAATGGTGCCTGGTTCTAGAATAAAAATAAATAAATCAAGTCAACCAACGCATTGAAATACTGTCATGTTGCCCTCTGACAGTAATTACTGGATAAAATCCATTCTTCCCCACGAACTCACATGCAGTTGTTTTTCTTGGTTTGTCTCATCTTACTTTCCACATTCCAGGGCTCTCCTCAGAGCCACAGAGCCACAGAGCCACAGAGCCACGGGCATCCACACTGTCTCCATGAGAATAGTTGAGCGGAGTTGCCAGCATCAGAGAGGTGGCTACTGAGACCAGCTCCCATCCAGCCTATGGATGGCTCACAGGTGTTCAGGCTCTGACCACTTCCCAGGGCCCCTCTGGAAACTGTGCCAGCCGCAGCTGGGAGTTTGCTGAAGGATACATTCTATCATCTTCCTTCCCTCTGCCTCTAGACTCCCCAAGGCAGCTCCTGGAAATGGCTCCTATGTAAACCTTTTATAGGAACCCTAGTCCCAGAGTCAGCTTGGAAGTGACCCACCTTGGAGACAGTCCTCTGATGCTGATCTCAAAGGCTCTGTCCTTTGAGCTCTGGCAGAGGCTAATCTGGAGGAGGGGAGAGCTGTTTGTTCCCTTGTTTGATTTCTCTTTCAGGTTTGGACAGAACAGGCTGTGAATGATGGCTGGGTAGACAGAGGCTCAGGGGGATTTTGAATCCTTTAATAATGCCCATCAGTATGTGTGTGGTGTGTGGGAAGAGGCAGAGGTATCTGCTGCTACCCACAGAACAAGGAGACAGCTTCACAATTGGAGACTTTAGAGGGGCGGGGCTTCTGAGCTTAGAGGGGTGGAGTCTCACCTCTTCACACTTGGGAGACTTTAGAGGAGGGGCTTCTGAGCTTAGAGGGGCGGAGTCTCTGAGTGTACCAGACCAGTGAAGGTATTAAAAGGTATAAGCAGCTGTGATTTCAGCCGTTATCCCTGACGTCCCACCCTGCTTCGGAGCTGCTAGCTGCCCACAGTAGGCTTTGCTAACTCACCCCATTCCCCAGGGCAGCCTTGATGATTTACTACCTCCATGCTCAGCCAGCTGGCAAAGGACCAGTCAGCCAAGAGTGGACAATGTGTCCCCTGAAGGCAAAGCTATGTCCAGAGCCACCCTGGGGTGCAATCTCTAGCCCCATAGATGCCTGTCACCTCTCCTCATCGTCTCCTGAAAGCCTTTCTTAATGAGTTCGAGAGCGATAGCTTGCGGGGAATACGGAGTCTGCTGTGTATTTCTCCATGACCTGCTCCGATTGCTCAGCCACTGCACTGGGGGCTCCTGTGAGCGAGGTCTTTGACTCTCCTGTGTACAGAGGTCAGCTGAGCCCCAGACCTGACTGAGCCTCACTGCCTACTTACTCCACAATAGTTAGCGAAAGCTTTGAGGTCTCCCAGAGGTCACCCTAGAAAGTCCAAAGGCCTGGATTTGACTCCACATCTCCATCTCCCTCTTTCCTACCTGTCTGGACTTCAGCAATCCATTTCTCTCTGTATGTGTGCCTCAGTTTCCCCATTTGTTTATAGAGTATTTCTTAAGACTTCTGTTCTTTACCCCTTTGTCTCTTCATGACTTCTCCACTATAGTCCATAATGTCTTATACTCCAGCACCTAGCGATTTTTATTCTGGGTGCCTGTTCTTGTGGCCTGGCCTGGTTCTGACCCAAACCTCACTAACTTCTTCTACAATGCCTCTTCCTTCTCCTCCTCTTCCTCCTCCTCTATCTCCAGCTTGGAAAGATCTCTGGCACTTCCTTATCTTGAAGAATTTAAGAACTCACTGTAAACAAGAAAATCTTCCTGTGAACTTCCTCCTCTGCACTCTGGCTGGACAAACATTCTAGAAGCCCTGTCCATGCCTACCTGAATTCCTGAGAAAACCACAGTTTGCACTTCAGTGGAGTGAGGTAGCTTGGTGGGCAAGGCATGGGTTTCAGGTTAGGCCGTCTGGCCTGAATCCCAGCTCCAGAGTGTATTGTGTGTCAAGGGATAACATCACACCCATTCAATTTTAAAATCTTAAAGAGCTTTATATTTATTTTCTTTCTCTTGTTTATTTTGGTTTGGTTTGGTTTTTTTATGAGGGCCTTATGAACCCAGATTGCCTTTGAACTTCTGGTCTTCCTGCCTGCAAGTGCTGGAATTATAGACAGACGCCTCCACACCCAGGTTTAAGATGTTTATCGTCAACTCTGTAATGACAGTTCACTCCATCAAGTAGAACAAGCGTTCTGATGAGTTCACAGAACCAGTTGGGTTCAGAGACTCAGAACAGCTTGATGGGAAGAGAGAAAAAACACAGCCAATGCAGACTGCTGCTCCTAAGATACCTTTCTGTAAAGGGGAGTGGGGGAGGCATAGCAGTCCCAGTGTGGTTTATTCACTGTATGGACTCAGGGATTCCAAAGCCCCTGTTCGATGTCTCTGCTCCAACTGCCCTCTTGGACTCCACAAGAGCTGGAGACCCACAAGAGAGGGGACTTCATGGATATATCTATTGGGAAATATGACTCTCGCCTCTTATGTTCTCTTGGCTCCTCAGAAGATCAGACAAATGGCTACCAACTTGGTGGTTGAAACTTTACCATGGGTGACTCTGCTGGGACTAGTGCAGAAGCCTACTCCCAAAGAGTGGCTTCCTGAGATGTCTATCCAGCAAGGGTCACAAGACAATAGATGTGGAAAGAGGAATCGTACCGTCCCCAGAAAGGTCAAGAAGCTGTTCCACCAATACAGAATGAGGTGGCCTGGGATGGTAGCCAGGGCACAAGATGGCAGTGTCCTATCTCAGGACATCCTCAGGGACTTCTCTTTGTGGTAGATGTCTGTGACACAAATTATGAAGATGACCCTAAATAACTCGTCGGTACTAATCAATGTCACGTGGCATCTGGTCCCGGCACATGGCACTTACCAATCACAGTGAATTCTACCATGGAGAGCCAAGAGTGCTGTCAAAAGCAGCACTGGGAAATCAAAGCCTCCTTTAGGTTAAAAAAAAAAGCTATTCATGTTTTATTTAGTTTGCCGGCACGACAGCTTTGCTCTCTCTAGAAAAATGTCTAATTATATCAAGCTCTTCTTCACGTTGAGATGGAATCTTTAACTGAGGTAGAGTCATAGAATATGCCACCTTGGTTCACTTAGGCCAAAGTGGAAATCGCTCGCTCGCTTTGCTTCAGCTCATGGGCACCGTGCTAATAGGCACCTCCTCCCATGAGAAGGTGCTCTGCCAGCCGCTCTCTCGCCAGATTGGCCCTGAAAGTACTGGGCTAAATGCAGCATGAAGGTGGATCCATAAGATGTTCTCAGCCCTCTCTCCCTACTCTTACAAGCCCCCCACCCCCGTGAGCCCTGGTCAGCCTTCAGAGGGTGACATGATGGGTGTGGTCTTGCACAGCAGGTCTCGACCTGCAAGTCTTGACCTCTTTGGGCAAAGCACATGGTGACCTGGCTCTGTGATGTGTGTAGGGGAGGTTCGTTCCTTCCCACTGCCCATTTGTCCTCTCTCCAGCCGATGGATATCTGGGTTATGGTGTTATGAATCAGCGTGGCAGTGAGTGTTCAGGGGCGAGAGACTATACAGAAATGGAATTTTGAGGCTGGCAGATAAAAATTCAGTTCTGTTACACATGCCCTAGTTCTTGCTCATCTGTGAAGGTTAATCCTGTCAACTTAATGGGGTTTGGGGAAAAAAAACTCACCATAGAAACAGACCTCTGGGCATGACTGTGTGAGAGAGTACCTAGATTAGGTTAACTGAACTAGGAAGACACATCCTGGTGTGGGCAGTACATCCTACGACCTGAGGTCCCAGACTGAAGCAAAGGGAAAAACGGAGTTAAGTACCAGCATTCTTAATTCCTGCTTCCTGATTGGCTGGCCAGCAGCCTCCCCCATCTCCTCCTCCCCCATCTCCTTCTCTGTCTCCCCCCTGTATGGAACTGTGAGCCACATAAACTCTCAACTGTTGTCGAGTCTTTTGTCTCAGCAATGAGACACCATGTTCTCATCTAGCCTTGCTTTCTAATTTATGTCAATCTGGTAAACTGGTGCAGAGATCTGGTTACAGTCCAGACGCTAGCATTATCCCGATTATTGAACTATCTGATATACCAACATTGTGTAAAGCATGCTCCCCATTTATCTCTGATTGGATAATAGAGAACTGATGATTTGCCACCCCAGGGAGAGGGTCCCAAAGCAGGAGAGGACGAGGTGGCCATGAGGCAGCAGGTCCAGGAGTCTCCGCAATGAGCAGGTCGCTGAGGGATTTGCCCTAAGGACACACAGATTAAGCCAGGATGAGATTCAAAGTGCAGTGGTGCCTGTGGCTGGGAGATAGATAGTTTAGAGGATTAGAATAGATGAATATCTGCCTGGTTGTACTGCTTAGAGCTTGTTAATAAACTTAATAGAGCTTTGTGTCAATCATTTGGGAGCTAGAATGGGAAGAGGAAGAGGAGGGGGAGGGGAGAGAGAGAGAGAAGAAGAAGAGGAGGAAGAGGAGGAGGAAGAAGAGGAGGAAGAGGAGGAGGAGGGGGAGAGGGAGGGGTTAGTTTCTGGATTTTGGTCCCAGGCATTATCAGCATAGTCTTGTGCAATTTCCTTACCTCTCCACATCTGCTTCTTCTCTTTCCTGTGATAGCAGCTGAGAACAGGCAGCAGGAGCAGGCAAGGCTGTGTATGGAAAGCACTTGGTATCTATTGCTTCTGTGTTACAGCAATGCAGGACCTACTTTAGTGCAACCCTGAATGAGTCTCTCGGGTTCCTTGTGTCCTGGGTACATAGTAGCTACTACGTAGAGGTGGGGTCCAGATTTCCCAGCACCAAAGACAGACCTTGCAGAAACTAGGTACCCAGAAAGAGTTTGAGCTGAGCATTGCACCTTGAACACCCTTAGCTTGATAAATGTGAGGTGACATTGGATGTGTTTCCTGAGCTGTATCTCTTTCTAGACAGCCTCCCCCTCCCAACATTTCCCTCACTTGGAGGAAGCTGAGGCTGGGAAAGAGGAGGCCCACAGTATGTCCCCTTCTGCCAGTGACCTTGATACCTCCCCTTTCTTTGGTTTATCTGAAGTGGAGTGATCACCATGGTAGATTTCCATTTTGGCAGTCTTCAAGATGCCCCTTGAAATACAGTACTATCTGTGGAATGTCCTGTCACGGTCTGGCCTTGACCATATGTTCTTAGACCAAGGACATGGGGACATTAACCACCCGGTATGACGCTAGCTAAACCATTGCCCACTAAATCCGCCTCTCTTGGATCTTTCCTAGATGCCAGTCATTATACCATGGAGAAGTCCAAGTAGATATGACAGATGTTAGGCACACTAGCCTGTGGTACCCACTTCAAGTGTGCTGCTATCCATCCCACTTGGATCTAGACCCTGTGGTACCCACTTCAAGTGTGCTGCTATCCATCCCACTTGGATCTAGACCATCCTTTTCAGCTTTGGTGCTGGCCCCAGTTGTGTTGTCACACCCATGATACCCACCCTACCTGTGGTACTCAGCACGCACTGGTACTCATCCAAGCTGTGGCTATCATCTCTGCTGTTCTTGTTGGTGTATTTATCCAAATTACAATAGCCATCCAGGGGTGTTACCCGTCCCAGCTGTACCGTTGAAATGTGGTACCCGCCCCAGCTGTAGCGCCCTTCTTCCCAACTGTGGTTCCAACCCAGATGTGTCACTCACCAAGCTGTGACAATCAACCCAGCCATAGTACCTCTCCTTGTTGTGGTCCAGAACTGGTGGCTTCTGCAAGATCCAGCAAGACTAAGGCTGTGCTGAGCCGCCCACGATTCCCCTGGTTCTAGAATGTCCGCCAAGGCAGTCTGCATGGCTTCCTGACTTCTCATTGAGTATGTTAGGAGTAGCGAATGTTCTGCTTCGCGCCCAGCTCGGATAAGTGCTTCCCAGGCAGCATCTGCACCTTGTCATTCCTCTTATTGGCCCAAACTGAGCCATGTGGCCACTCTGAACCAATCAGCTTGTGCCTACGAAGAGACCCATCAGATCCGCCCCTAGGCTGGGAGAGATAGGTGTCCTGGGCAATCCCTCTTCCATCCGTTGGTTTGTGTGGGTGGAATAGACTTACAGAAACAGTTAAAATCTACTAGGGTGCAACCTAGCAGTGTCTAATAGAGGACCTGTCACCAGAGTACACTGGATCAGCTCACCCCAACTCTCCCCGAGGACATGGAGGAAGGCATGAAGAAGCTGTCTGGGTATCCCGGCTGCTTAGTGATTGTCTTCCTCAGCTGTTCCTCCAGCCTCATGGATGGTCGTTCCCCCACCCCCACCCCCGCCATCCCAGCACGGTGAGAAACAGCGCACAGTGGCAGGGTTCAGACCACAGCCTTTATTTCTTTATTGGCAACATTCTCAAGCTTCCTCCTAACGTCCTTTCAACTACTTGCCCTTGGATCTGCTCTTCTCTCCATATTTCTCTTCCAGCGCCTTCTGCAAGTTCATGTTCATAGCATTCTTCCGGTGCCACCGGCCTGCAGGGAACCAGAAAGCAACCATCACAGTTGCCAGCAGCTTACAGGGGGTTACAGACCCCGGGCTCCGTGCCCCCATGCCTCCTCAGATCCACCCCAAGGAAACCCACGTCCTGCTCTGCACCTTGCAGGCACCCTCCCTGCCTGTGGAGGAAAGGGCCGCCCCTCCGCCCAGGCTTCCACCTACCCAGGTCATCCGTCTTCCTCCCGTGCCAGTGTTCTATATCCCTCACTGACTTCTCTATCACCTCCGGCGTGTAGGAAGCCTTCATAAGACTCTTTGTCTCCTGGGGTGGGCCTGTCAGACACCATAAAGAAATCCCCAGGTCACGGAAGCTAGGCACCCTGTTCTTTATCTTAACTTCCATTTACTCTGTGGGTGTTCGTTGTGCAGGAGAAGGGGAGTGGAAGGGGTTCCGTGTGGCCTCAATGTTTAGCACCTCCCTCCGAGCTTCAGATTCTGTACATACAAGAGGGGTGAGGTCTGCTTTCAACCTTGGAAAGATGAAGCCCATCTTTAAACTCAGCTTCCCACAAAGTCTCAGGACATGGACCAAATGTAAACCCATTCTTTTTTTCAGGCTGCAGAATGAGTGGCCTTTAGCCCCTTTTCCAAGAGAATCCTTGTCCCCTATCTGAGCAGACTAGAACAGTCCACGCTGTGCACAACTTCATCGGTGGTGTGAACTCCTCAGCTCCTTCTTTAAGCTAGCCTGTGTTCTCTGGCTCAAAACCCCAAACTTTTCCAAATTCCTCCTGCAAGCTAGTAGTTTCAGAATCCCATGCTCAGTTTTAGTCGCAGCAAGGCCTTCCCATCTCAGGCAGCAGCAGTTGCATCGATCTATTTCCAGTCACTGTGATAAAATGCCTGAGTCAGACAACTAAAGGGAGCAAAGAATTATTTTGGCTCACGGTTCTGGAGGTTTCAGTTCAAGGTGCCCAAGGGTGTGGGGGAGGGAGAGGAGCTCACCATGGCAACCGGAAAACATAGAAGGTGCCACCCACATCCAGGATAGACCACCATCACCCCACACCCACTCCAGACACACATTTAGTTGCTGTCTCTGGAAACTTCCTCCCAGACATGGCCAGAGGTCTTGCTAATCTTCTAGACCTCTGTCCAACCAATGTTCCAGATGTTTCCCCCAGAAGCTTGCTCATTGAACCAGCCCTCCCAGGAAGCAGATGTGACTATTGTGCCCATTTCACTGTTGAAACACTAGAGGACTGTAAATACCCAGGGCTGCAGAGTTAGAGAGCCCAGTCAGGGAAGCTCCATCTTTTGACTTTACAACAAAGTGTCCTGGTGGATATCACACCAGGGAGGGGCGAGAGAGACTGAAGACAGCCTTTTCCCGTCCTGAGACTGCTCAGGGGGAAGATCATGTCATCCATTGAGGATTTGTCTGCTATGCACTTTAAAGTGTCAAAAATAACTAGAAAATGAAAAGGAACTGTAGAAAAGAGCAAAAAAAATCTGATTGGAGAAGACATGTAGAAGCTCATTTAAGTTTCTAAAAAGCATATGGAAAACACAAATAGAAAACACAAAGAAAGAATGGATTGACCCGAATACATCAGCAACAGAAATAAAAACTGACTTCACTCGCTGGTTACAGAGAACAGATTGTCAGAGTAAATAATTTCCAGACCTGTATTATTTAAAGCATACTTTTAAAAAAAGACACAAGGAGAGGATGAATATGAAGAAGACAGAAAAGGATACATCAGCCAAATGCCAGCTGGATGCAATTATATCAAACAAAATAGACTGCAAGTCAAAAGCCGTAGGAAAAAATAAAAATAATGGGAGCTACCACTATGGCTCAGTAGGTACAGGTGCTTGCTGCCAAGTCTATGCCCTGAGTTCAATACCTGGGACTCATCTGATGAAAGCAGAGATCAGACTCTTGTAAAATATCCTCTGACCTTCACAGGCATGCTGTGATTTGTATGTGCCCCCCCACACCCTCATACACACTTAAAATCAGAGAGAGAGAGAGAGAGAGAGAGAGAGAGAGCATGGTTCATAATACATGTATATATATATATATATATATATATATATATATATATATATATATACACACAAAGTGTACAGGTCTAAGCTTGCTTCAATGCAGGCATCTGAATAGATACACCAAGGTCAAGAGAGTAATTGATGAGCCTGCTACTATGGGGAAGGATTTAGAGGTTTATCTTTCACTAATTAATAGATCAAGCAAAGAGTGCTAATGAAGACTGGCAGGGTTTGTGCAGAAGCCATTAGCAGGCCTCTCCTATTAGGCAAACACAAAGTCTCAAGCCAAAAGAGGATTTGCAAGCTCATGAGGACATCTGCCAGGACAGCCACGAGCTGGGCTGCACAGCAGGTCCCACCAACATCCAAGGACCTGCGGTTCACTGCAGGCTGCGCTCTCTGAGGACGATGCCGCCAAGCTAGAAATCACTCAGAGAAGCAAATAAATGTGCAAGTTTGATATCTGCCACTGGTAAGGTTGGTGGAACAGGATGAATTAGAGGTTTGGTCTGCAGCCCTCTGCCGTGATAAGAGCCGGGGATCAAAGCCAGCTGAGACACAAGCCTTTGGACAGAACTTGAAAGCATGCCCTAGGTGATGCTGTAAAATGGTCAGATTTGGGGCTTGTGGGGTGATGGCCAGCATCCTTTAAAAGGATTACTTTGGCTTTTTAGATTCCCCAAGGCAGAGACTTGCCTGCCTCTCACCTCTCAGCACAAATCTAATTAGATGGGATTGGAGTTTACTTCAGGAGCTCTTGCACTGCCTCAGAGTCTAGAGGAAATCACAACAGAACAAAAGGCTTTGGCCTGTGCTGATGGATCAGTGCACACATAGGACAACTGTAGAGGGCAGCAGAAAGGGGCTCAACCCCAAGGCACTGATGAGTCTTATCCCTAGGCTTTCAGAGGGTGGGTGAGCAGGCACCAACTGGAGCAGCACCAAGAACATCTCCAAACACCAGCAGGGTCGGGGCATGGGGCTGACAGCAGAACATACTACAGGGCTTGGTTTCAAACCCCTGCCACCCTTCAGCCCACAGCATCAGAGTGACTGCAGGGCTTTAGGGCAACACACACACACACACACACACACACACACACACACACACACACCACCTCAGAATACTGGCTCTGGAGGTTGAATCTCTTGCCAGTTCAAGTCAAAGCCAGACCCAGACTCAGGTACTTTGCCTTGCTCTGGAACATCCATCTGTGATAGCCACACAATTCCAGTTCAGTGTGTGTGTGTGTGTGTGTGTGTGTGTGTGTGTGTGTGTGTGTGTGTGTGTTGTTTGTGTGTGCACATGTGCCTGTCTGTCTGTCTGTTGTTTGTGTGTGTGTCACTGTAAGTATGCATGGGGTGCGGGGAGGCAAGGTTATACATGTTTCTGTTTATACTTGGAGGCCAAAGGACCATCTTGGTAGGATATCATGGACCTTATTGGTGGTGTTGCAGGAAGAATGGTATATGTTCCCAGACACCTTCCAATAGCTCAGTGACCACAGTGGAATCTGAGATGGAATAATAGAGAGGCCCCAGAGCGCCTCTTGTCTGTGGAAACTTGAGGGCAGACACCCACAGGTCCCTGGGGAAAGATGGGGTTCTTGGGGAGATAAATACTCCACACAAAGGAATGAGAAAAGAATTCTCCTCACTGCAGACAGAAGTGGACTTGAAGAGGATTAAGAGCTTAAAGCAAGCCTGAGAAAGTAGACAGGATTACACACTCATGACTCGGCATATCCTGCCCTCCACCTTGCTTCTTCTGGATGGTTTTGGAACCACAACCAGGAACCTGTTCTGCAGGCCGTTTCACTCCACTGCTTTGAAATTAGCCCTAATCCTACTCTCACACCCAAATCCATTCTTTAGCCTGTCCTTTCTGATCAACTGCTCCACCTCACACAAATGCCCCGACCACTGTGCCTAAGGCCATAGGGACCCAGCCCTCCAGAGTTGCCACATGGCACACTGTACCATCCAGATGTGCAGTGGGCCAGCACAGTAACTTAGACCAAGTACTCTAGTGTGAGCCTGAAATGTCTCCCAAAGGGCCCGTGTCAAATGCTTAGTCCTCCCGTTTGGTACTATTGGAAGATAGTTGAAACCAAGGTAGGGTCTACTGAGAGACTTCAGGTCACAGGGTATGGAGGAGGAGCCCCGATGAGGTAATAGGACCTTGCCTTCTTCTTTCTCTGTTTTCGCTTCTGAATCATGAAGTGAATGGCTTCCCTCCATCACATACTCCCTGCTGTGACATCCTGCCTCACCAAATCCCCGGAGGAACAAGAAGCCAGTTGATCATCTCCACGTTACCTTCCAGACCACAAGCCCTAGTAAAGTTTTCCTCTATTTGGGGTTTGCTTTGGTTTTGCTTCTTTGAAAAGGACTTTATTCTTGTCGCCAAGGCTAGCTAACCTGGAACTCACCCAGGTAGCCCAGGCTGTCCTCAAGCTCTCCGTAATCCTCCTGCCTCCGCCTCCTGAGTGCTGGGATTACAGGCATGTACCACTGCATCTAGTTAACCTTTTTATAAATTGACTATCTTGGGCATGTCTGTGGCAATAACAGAAGGCTAACAAACACATCGGGCTGCCATTATGGGCTCCTCCTGGATGTTTACAGTCCTTCCTCATTGCTGTTCCAGTGTCTACCCTATCTGGCCCCACAGATTCCCCGTGTCCTTTCTCCATACTGCACTGGAGCAATCCTTCATCCATATTGAACAAGTCCATTTCCCTGTCTCCCACACTACCTTAGTCTCCTACTCCACTCTGGAAAAAGACTTTCTAGGATCCATGACCCAGACCGTTCTTCCTGTCTGGCTTCTCTCCCCTGTCTCGATGCAGCCACGCCTCACCTACTCCCATCAGAGAGTGCCAGGCTGAATCCCAGAAGGTGGACCTTGACAGGGACACAGACAGTCACAAGCTTAGAGTGCTGCCGGCCAAAGCCCTCGTTCTGGCATCAGTCTCCCAGTGCAGGCTGCTCTAGTCTAGTTTTAAGATACCATTTATATGCCAGTCAGTTCAGGAAAATCCAACAATGGACCTTTGTGAGCCTTGGGAACTGTCAGGAGGCTGGTTCCTGCTCTCCCTTGGCACACTTCCACACCCTAGGCCGCGTGAGAGGGCTATGGTTTCCTAAGAGCAGTATCGTTTTATGCTCATGCACGTAGCTTATAGTGTAGAGTAGGTAAGAACTCTTTGGTGAGCAGTGTCGAACAGAGAAAGAAGAATCCCAGTCCCCAAAAGAGAGAGCAGTTTGATCCAATCTAGCTTTCCTCCCCCAGCCAGTGACAAAGAGCCCTCAGGCTCAAAGAAAAATCCAAAAAGGCTTCCATTGTGCGTCCGGTTCCCGGGGTGACAGGGACCCAAGCCAGGGAAAGGAGGTCTTGCAAGACAGACCCAGGGAGCACTGAAGACAACTGGAGGGAGGAGGGCTAAAGTGGACTTTAGACAGTGAAGCTGAGTTGAAAAGGGTACAGAGAGGAGTTCCTGCACACTCGCTGTGCACCCCCAATCCTGCAGAGAAGACCTGGGAATCCCGTTACCCCTAGGGACCACCACTGTGAGTCCCGCCTCTCATCGTGTGACTGGGAGGTCTTAAGCTCTTGGTTGCAAGCCCAGCTGTGACACAAAGCTCACGGCACCCATGAGCCAAACAGGACTGGCTGGGCTAAGTTATCCTTCTAGAAATGGGCACCTCTTCATCCCACGTTTTCCCCAGGTGATGCCACCATCAAGCTCCAGGAAAGGGAAAAAACAAATGACCTGTCACCCTACTATCCTGGAATCCTGCCCATAGCAGTACGGTCCACTTTGTCTTTATCAACCCAGTTGCACAAGGAAGAGACAGAGGTTCAGAGAGCTGAGGCCTCCTGTTCACAGTCGTCCCCAGCTACTAGTGAGTGACCAAGCTGACCTTTGAACCCAAGAAAGCTGCTGCTGCCACCCATCAACAAAGGTGTCAGGTCTGGAGTACCTGGGCCTCCTGTTTGCAGACTAGAAAACCATAGGTGACTGGTGAGGGAGGGCCTCACTGTCACCTGCATAGTGAAGTCACACCTGCCAGGGACTAGATGATCCTGGAATTCCCACAGGACACGTCAGCAAGGAGAATGCCTTGGGTGCTTGTAAAGTTGGTGTCTGTAGGGTTGTGCCCTTGGACCTTAGGATCCAGACGCCCCAAAGACCTCTGGTGCCCAATGTCCAGGGGACCAAGAATGCTTACAACCCTGCCCTTGCTTTTTAACCTGACCTTGAAACAAGTTGGACCGCATGTGGTAGCCCAGGTCGTAGTAGTCTGAGAAAATGGAGGAGGCTTGCATGGGGCTCTGGGTCCTGCTAGGCCACGAGCTTGGCCTCTTCTGGCCCTCAAACATTTCACCAATGGCCTGTCGAGCCTGATGGGGGAGGCAAGGACAAGAGACAAGTGACCTACCCTGCCTTCCTCTCTGCAGGCTGCAGCCCCCAGGGCCAGTTCTACACCTCCCCCATCCAGTCCCTCCTCCCAGTGGGCAAAGACATGAGGGACAGCAATGATTCTATACATGTTGAGCTCCTACTGTATACACCATCAGGAAGAGGCTTTTTATAAGCGGAGTCTGTCCCCACCATTGAAGAGTTGAGGAAACAGGACTTCAAGAGGCCAGACTTCCCCAGTTTACACAGTTGAGGAACCCCAGAGCCCCAACTTGCTGCCTAATACTAAAGTATCCCACAAAACCAAACTTCTTAGTTGACACTGAGACCAGCTTCTTTCTCATACCAAGAAGGAAACTGAGACCCACAAGGTCAAGTCTGGACCAATGAGGCAGGAAACCTAAGTATGAGATCAGTCTGACATAGAGTGGCTCTTGACTTTGGTAGGTCTTGGGACCCTCTAGGCTTCTCTTTTCCTAGTTGTAACGAAGGGGTAGAAGGTAGACCTTAGATCCTTGAAAGAAGCAGGTCTCAATAAACTCCACTTTCTAACAGTATAAGGACCTTTTGTAAGAATGGGTTTTGAATCCTTATTAGAAGCCTCTAAGGACAACCTTCCTTCCCATGTTGTCTCCCGAGTGAGTCCCTGGCTTTGTCACCTGATCCTCAGAGATCAGTTGGTCCACAATCTTGCTCCCAAACTTGTGGCGGATGTTCTCAGGAATGACGCTGTCCTTCTTGCTCAGAGGCACTATCCTCTGCTCTGGGGACCTGGAGTCCCGAACTTCCTCCCTGACACATCCCTCTCGGAAGGTCTCCCTGGCATCTCTCGAGCTGGATCTGGATGACCCTTTCTTCAGGTCCTCAGGATGGGAGTTCACAGCCAGAGAAGTCCTACAGGTAGGAGTTGGTGGTAGAGGTGGAGTCTCCAGGTGGCCCTGGCCCAGGGGGTTGCCTAAGGGGCTCTGGGAGAGCCTTGCATGGTACTTAAATTTGGAGCCATCTGAGGAGCTATGGTTAGCTCTGAAGGAGTTCATGTCCTGCTGGCCCTCCTTGTCGTTCGGGTGGGTCCTTGTCAACGTGGTTGTACCTGGGCAGGGAGTAAGATGGAGGGTGAGAAGTTAGAGGGCACAAGATGGAATGGGAAACAGATGCAGGGAAGGTGACAGATGGACCAATGGGAGGGGAAATAGACAAAAACCAGAGAGCCAGACCCACACGATAGGGCAGAGCACAGGAGTCACAAGATACCAAGGCAAGGCACAAAAGCAGAGAAGAGGAGACAGGGGGACATCAGTAGGCAGACCTCCACAGCACAGAGTTGTCCCCACAAGGCTGTGACCAATGGGGCTGTGAGCCAGGCTTGTTCGAACTGCATAGCCTTGAGCGAGCGATCCAGCCTTTCTGAGCTTTAGTGTTCCCTGGCACACTCGGGTTAGCTCCCTTGCTCCCTTGGAACCGCAACAAACCATAAGATGAATCCACTAGGCACGGGGGTGGCAGGGGTAACTCTTGGCTTGGCCAAATTTCAGGTTGGCAAAGTGCCAAAACAGGCTCTTTGTCTCCCATGTCTTGTCTTCCATTCTAGCCCCCTTCCTGGATCTCAGGACTCCCTTTCTCGTTCCCACTTGTATCACCCCCAAACTCTGTCCTCAGCTTAGGGCTTTTCACTCCTGTCATCCCTAGCTCAGACAAGTGACCGACGCCTCATCCCCTGGTCACCCTGAGTCACTTCACCTCTCAGCATCATCCAGGCTGGCCTAGGACCTGTTGAGGCCATCCCTTTCTTTTTACAAATTTTTAAATTCTTTAACCTTTATTTTTATTTTTATTATGTGTAAAGGTGTTCTCCCTGCATCTAAGACCAGGCACCACATGCCCACAGAGGTCAGAAGAGAGTGTCAGATTCCCAGAGATTGGAGTCACAGACAGTTGTGAGCCATCATGAGGGTACTGGGAATCGAACCTGGGTTTTCTGGAAGAGCAACTATGGTTCTTGACTCCTGAGCCATCTTATCTACCATCCACCACCCTTCTCTTTTGAGAGTCAAATAAGTTTATTTCTTCCAGCACAGACCAACATACACACACACACACACACACACACACACACACACACACACACCCCCCTCCTGTCATACCAGCCCCAAGATGGCTAGGCCAGTTCTCTGCTCAGCAATATGCACAGTCCAACCTCACTGGCCTGGATTTTCCCTTTCTACCTCAACTGTAAGCTCTACAATGCCTCCTTCCTCCCCATAGATAAGGGAAGAGGGTCACACAGGTGAAGTCCCTGTAGGGGGCCAGTTTCAGGCCTTCCATGATCCCCAGGTCATTTGAGTCCCTCAGTAAAGGAGAAGACAAACAGATGTCTACACAATATCAGACCTCAAGGAATAAAAACACCTCATTCAAGCCAGGACGCCAGTCTCCTCTATTCTGATGGCAGACTGACTTGATGGCCCTGGATTTGGCTAACCAGGAGTGTTTTCTCTAAGCAATATGGTGGTGCGTATTCCTGTACATCTGCTGTGCATGAGAGTCCTCGAGGCCTTCACAGCCTGCCCTTACTCTCAGCTCCAGGAGCCAGCTGGAAATGTGTGGTTAGCTTGCCCCTAAATATTCCAGAGGAGTCTTCCAGTCTTCAACAGGTTTGCTTTTGTGTGTCAATGAAATCCGATTTCATGCTGCATTCTAACTTGCTTTAAAAACATCCTTGCCCCTCAGGGTCCAGTCCACACCATTGATAGGGAAGGACCATCCCTTCCTACTTCACAGACTCTGGCTGCTGCCCCACTGCTAGGTGGCCACCAGTCAGGTTTTAGGACAGGCTGGTGCAAACATCAGGCTTCACTGTTGTGACTTTCTTGCCCTGTTGAAAGGCCATGCTCCGCTGTCATGATGGGTACTGTCAGAATCCTCTGCCCCACTGGAAGTGGTATGGGTCCTTCACCAGGGAGAGGGTGCAGAGAAAAGGGGGCTCTGTCTCCATTTCTCCCCCACTTCCTCCTGCCTGTCTTACTCTACTCTTTGCCCCCCTCCCCTTATCACCCACAAAAGCCAAAGGGACAAATTGTCTTCTGGAGTCAAATGGTCCTCCTCATCTCCTAGGTTCTTCCCAAAGCAGCAGACAGCCAGGCAGTAGGGCCTCCGAGAACAACTAGGCTTCAAGAATATAAGCCAAGGTAGGAAGAACAGATCACACAGCACTTGCCTGGTAGGCTGAAGTGTCACCTGCCCCTAGGAAGACAATGTCTGTGCAGGAGCGAATTCACACTCCTTCCTGACCCAAGGTTCCCTGATGCCATGTCCCCAGTCTGCCCCCCTGGCTGCCTCATCTGTTGAGCCATTATGAAGTAACAATAGCAGCCTAGTCTTCTGCCAGCCTTCAGGGTTAGTAGCACTTCAGGCCTGGGTGGGTCCTGGGTTCTTGGGCTCAAGAGCAAAGATAATTTACCTTTGTCCATTGGGAACCCTCCTACTTGTCTCTGGCTTCCGGAAGTATTGAGGGTGGTGATGTTATTCCTTGGGTTCTTATATGGTGCAGATGGTATGGGATGGAGGAATTGGATGGAATGGATAGGATAGGATGAATGGGATAGATGGATGGATGGGATGAATGAGGTGGAATGGGATGAGGTTGATCGGTTGGGATAGCATAGGATGGGATGGATGGGATGGATAGAAAAGTGGGATGGATTATGGGATGGGGTGGATGAATAGGGTAGATGGGATGAATGGGATGGATGGATGGATGGATGGATGGATGGATGGATGGATGGATGGATGATGGATAGGATGGATGGATGGATGGATGGATGGATGGATGGATGGATGGATGGATAAATGATGGATTGGATGGATGGATGGATGGATGGATGGATGGATGGATGGATGGATGAATTGATGAATACCTTCCTGCCTGCATGTGGCCTTCTAAAATCTCATTGCATCTCTGATCTCCCCACTTTGTTAACTACTCTGAACATGGAAGGACCATGAATAGCATTTTCTGACTTTGGCCTTTTTATCAAAATGCCCCTCGTACTCACTCAAAACAGATTCTTAAATTCGAATTCCCAGGAAAAGCTTAGAAACCAAGGGCTTAAAATAGCTCTTGGATGGCTCCAGTTACTGGGAAGCTTGTGGCAAGAAGACCCTACTGCTCCCCTCTGTCCTTGCCATCCCCAGCTGCCCTGGAGACCTTCCCAAAGTTGAGCTAGCTCAGCCACACCATAAGACCCCTTTCCTCTTCCAGGCCTGCCATCTCTTGTACGTACTATCCAGAGCACAGATGCACCAACCCTGCTCTATATCCCCATAGTCCTGTACTTTAGGTGCATAGAGCGCTCTCCAACAACCCAAGTTTAACCTATAGAAGCCAGAGACCAGGACCACATTAAGATAGAGCTTCCAGGCCTGGCAGATGGAAGGCTCAGCAGCTCTTGCTGCCACTTTTCTTCTGTGCTCAGAGTACCTGGGTGGGTCAGCCTTTGCCATCTAGAGGCCTCAGCAAGGCTGAGGGAGATGAGAAGGTGAGCCCGACCCCCACCCCACTCCAAGAAGCCAGTGTGTGTAGGTAATGTCCCCATCTTCCTGTCCTACCTTGTCGGTGGCTCAGCTCCATCGCCTCTGGCTCTGGGACCCGTAATGTCTGAGCTTGGCCCTGTAGACAAAGCAGCGCATTCTGAGTGGTCTCGGGTGACAGTTTCCATAAAGGATGACATCTGAGAACTGGTCAGGAAGGATGCAGAGATCCAGGCAGCCCTGACCAGGCAGCACCCTGGGCTGCAGCTGTGCTGTTAGCTTATCAGTTAGCACACTTCAAACCCCAGCACCACCTGCCCTTTACCAGATGCTTCTGGCTAGCCAAGGCCACCAACTGGGCTTCCGTGACCTTTCTCACATTGCCATGTCACTGAGATTCTCTTGCCTCCCATCACTTCCTCCTCTCTTCCAACAGCTCCAGGAGTCCCTGGCTTTATCCTTTCAAATAGAAAGTTGTCACAGAAGCATCAGCCGCTATGTTAACACCGCCATGTGGCTCTTCACAGTGCTTGAATGGGGGGTCTGTGCTCCTAAGCTGCCTCGGTTCCTCCCATGTGGCTCCTGTATGAGACAGCTAGAACATGGCAGCATGGGACAAGGGGAACATGAAACCTTGGGCCTCATGAATGCCTGGTGGAGCCTCCCCCAAGCTCAGTTTACCCATGGTTGTTTACTGAAGAAGGAGACCTGGAAAGGGACCCAGGACCCAAGAATATCCATTCTGCATCCTCAAAAGTTCCTGCTTTCGCACCTGTGTCCCTTTCTCCTAGGGGATCTTTTTCTCATTTATATACCCTTATTTAAAACACATGGGACATTTTCCCCAAGTTTCTACAAATGTAGTGATGTCACTGCAATGAAGCCTGGTCTGACATAGGAGCATCTTTGAAATAAGGGAGGGACAGGAAGAAGCAGCAAGTCTGAGTCAGAAGAGTGACCTAATTTCATTTTGGTTGCTGTGACAAAACACCCTGTCAAAAGCAGTTAGGGGAGAGAGGGTTCCTTTTAGCTCACAATTCTGCATTACAGTCCATCCTCGAAGGGGAAAGTGAAGGCGGCAGGAACTTTAAAGCTACACACATCCCACTCACACTTAAGAGCAGAGAAAAGTAAATGGACATGTGCTTACTACTCGGCTCACTTTCTCCACTGTTATACAGTCCAGAACCCAAGCCCAGGGAATGGTGGCGCCCACAGTGGGCTGGGTCTTCCCACCTCAATTAACATAATCAAAACAATCTCCCACACACACATCCAAAGTCCAACCTGAACTAAAGAATCTCTCAGTGAGATTATTGTGTCAAGTTGACAAAAGTAACCATCAAAGAGGGCTCTGAGGATTGAGGCTCAGAGAGAGAGAGAGAAAGAGAGACTGGTCTAAGGTCACCCAGCAAGCTCAAATGAGGGGGTGGCTTGTCTAAGGTCACCCAAAAAGCTCAAATTAGGTAGGAACCAGACCAATTTTATTCTATTGAAAAGTTATTAGTCAAAATGCCTTATTAGTTTTGACTAAGTTACATGGGGCCAAGGCTTAGTTGGAGAACACTTGCCTAGGGTCCATGAGGCCCTGCGTCAATCCTCAGCACCACGGAGTAGAAATTATCATTTGACAACTGTGCATTTTCTGATATGACTCCCAATGAACCCACCCACAATATTCACAGGCTAGTCAATCCTTGAGTATGGTCTTGACCTAGTGACTTGTTTCTTAATCAAACCGATGTAATAAAAGTGGTTAAATCACATCCTAGATTAGATTCATAGCATTTGCCCAACTGGTACTCTCTCTGGCTCTCTTCAGTTGGCTTACTCTGACCTACCATGCATGAAGCCGTCCCATACAGAAGCCACGTGGAAGGGAATGGGCAGCCTCTGGCCGGCAGTTCATGAAGAGTACAGGCCCCAGGTCACAGTGTCCTTAATCAAGGGAGCCCAGTGCCTGGAAGAACTTGAAAGTGGACCTTCCAGCTTAGGACTCTAAGAAGTTGGCCCACAGGACACTACATCCATGGGACCTGACCCACCACGGAACAGGCTATGCTTGCTGTGTAAGCACGAGGGGCTGAGTTCATACTCAGCACCCATGAAAAATGCCAGGAGTGGTGGTGCATAGCTGTAATCCCAGAGTTGGGAGGTGGAGCTAGGAAGAGCCTTGGGGCTCCCTGACTGCTCAGCCTAGGCTCAGTGGTGCTCCACCAAGCAGTGAGGAAAAGCAGGGTAGATGGCACCTGAGAAGAGACTCCTGGAAGCTGACCTCTTGCATCCACACATAGGTGCACAGATATGCACACACACACACACACACACACACACACACATGAACATGCACACATGCACACACACACACACACACACACATGAACATGCACACATGCACACATGAAAATCCATATACACACACATACTTGAACATGCACACAGACACACACACAGAGGTACACATACACACATGCAAATAGACATACACACATACATGAACTGCACACAGACACACATGAAAATGCACATAAACACATGTACACATACATAGACACACACATACATGGACATGCACACAGACAGACACACACATGAAAATGCACATAAACACATACACACATACAAAGGCACATACATACACATACACACACGCACAAAAGGCTCAAAGCACTTTCAGTCAAAGGTCAACAGCAGGACATACAACTTGTTAACATCATGGGCAAAAATAAAAGACCAGAACAGTATTTTTAGCCACATGAAGGACTGACTCTTTAAGGCAGTGGTTCTCAACATGTGGGTCGTGACCCCTTTGATGATTGACTGACTGCTTTCATAGGGGTCACCTAAGACCGTCCTGTATATCAGATATTTGCATATTTATATTCATATATTACACACATAAATAATATGTTATATATAACCTATATTACAGTAGCAAAATTAGCTATGAAATAGCAACAAAAATAATTTTATGGTTGGGGGTCACCACAACATGAGGAGCTATATTAAAGGGCCACAGCATTAGGAAGGGTGAGAACCACTGTAAGGAGACTGAAAGGCACACCTCATAGAAAGCTCTTCAGGAAGTTTCCTCGGACAAACAAGACACGGCTTCTGTCCAGAGTGCCCGGAGGGCTGGACAGCGTGTTACCAAACTGTCATCAAAACATTACCAGCTGGGAGGGGAAGCCATGCCAAATGCATGAAATGAGCACACACCACTGGACCAAATTTTTAAGACCTCACTTAGCCTGGAAGTGAATTCATGCACAGGACTGCTGGGCTATGCACAAGAGGGAAATGGCTCCCTGCCATGCAGCCAGCACAAGGGCCATCCACCATCTGACATGGGGCTCAGAATCACTGGCTACCTGTGACTGTGTGTCACCTCCATCCTTATTCTGAATAGGAACACCTACAGCATCCCTCGTACCTGATACTTCCTGGCAGCTGGTGGCTACAGCAAGGTTCTTGCTAGTGAGAACCTCACCAGAGCCTCACCGATGTCTGGACTTAATTCAGTGATTCCCCAGTTCTCCATTACCATCATCTCTCAGCAGGGGAGATGCCAGAGACCCTCAAGGGGGTGCCATGTGTGAGGGGCACCTGTCTCTAGGGACCAGCTGAAAGGTTGTTCCCGGGGAATCTCTGCTTCACAGTGTAACCCACTCCCCCTGAGGCAGGCAGGCCTAGTAGTTTGTTCAAATCAGCAGACTGTGGTGGGACTCAGGAATGCCACCTCTGTGTTGTAAAGAACAGGCTCTGTCTGTGTTCACATGCTCTCTCAGACACTTCTAGCCTCCCTGGCTCTGATGGAGGCCAGTGGCCACAAAACAGGGCACCCTGCAGAGCTAGTCTCTGTCCAACAGCGTATGAAGAGCTCTTCCTCTATGTAAGAAGCCTTGGGAAAAAAGGTCCTTGAGATCAAAGTCCCAGCCATACCATGAGACACTGAAACAGGACCCACCACAACTGTGGCCATTTCCCCAACCCACTGTGAGGCCATAAATGCCAACATTTTAAGCTGCTAAATTCCGGGTGATTTGTTACACAGCAGGAGCTGACTGCTACAACTCACATGAGCACTCAGTGATGGTTTGACTAGGAATGGCCCCCATAGGCTCATACATTTGAATTCTTAGTCATTAGGAAAGTGTTGCTACTTGACAAGGACTAGGAGGTGTGACCTTACTAGAGGAAGTGTGTCACGGAGGTGGACTTTGAGACTTCAGAAACCCAAGGCAGGTCCAATCTTTTTCTCTCTTCCTGCTGCCTGCAGATCCAAAGGTAGAACTCTCAGCTACCTCTCCAGCACCATGTCTGCCTGTATACCACCATGCTCTCTACCATGATGATGATGATGGACTAAACCTCTGAACTATAATCCAGTTCCAATGAAATGCTTTCCTTTATAAGAGTTGTCATGGTTTTGGTGTCCCCTTACAGCAATAATACAGTGATTAAGACTAAGTTTCCTTAACCAGAAGATTAGTGTGCCTTCAAAAGGACCACATAGATGTTCAGGATCTCTGTGAACTTCCCCTCTGTCATGATGGAGATGATGGGGATCGGAGAAGTAGGATTGGGATGGAGCTAAATAGAAAGGTGAGTGTCTAGCGTGTGATAGCTCCTGTGATCCATCATGAGATTGAAATCAGCCCTTTCAAATTAGCTTTCTGATCCTAGCTGGTCCTCCATGTCCAGTCACAACCTGCTATGCCCCTATGGCTGTCCCTTTTTGCTGGCTCACACAGAAGAGGAACTCACAGCCCGTGTCACTGACCTGAAGAGCAAAGTCCTGCCAGGTGTAAGCCAAGGATGGCGGGAGATTGCATGCAACTGCAGCCTGGGTACCTGGCACTCTCAAGCAGCAGCTCTGAGTGGGAAGAAGGCAAATGAACCCCCAGGTGGTGATGGAGCTCCACCCACCTCACAGGTCTCTCTGCCTCACCTCCCCAGGTGAACCACTCTGGAGGGTCAGAGTAGCACTGCTACCCAAGAGGACCAGTGGGTTACCAGGGAGCAGCATTCCAAGATGTTCATTGGAGTTGCCATGGCGACACTATGCACTGGCCTTTGTTACCTCGGAGGCTGATAGGACCAAGATTGAAAGGACAGGGGAGACTCTCATGTGCCACTCTCTGATACACCTTCTCACCATTGAGCATCCACCAAAGTCAGGCTATCCATGTGCCAGGTTCACAGGGCTCAGATCAAGCATAAAGGACACTCTGGGAAATGTAAGCAAACAGTAAACAACATAACCAACTCTGTCTAGGGAAAGGTGAGGGCAGGACTCCCAGAAGGGCCATTTGAGCTGGATCTTGACATATGCATAGGAGCTCACTGGTTTAGAAGAGACAGAGCAAGAGAGGTATGAGGGTGTTTAGGAGCACAAGTGTGGTTCGGAATAACGAATCCTCAGTATCCATGCTGGATGGTGGGAATCAGGGAATAGATTTAAAGGATGGGTGTGACAGTGATGGTACTGTCCATCTGAAACTACAGGGCCGGCTGCAAATGAGCTCAATAAAGTTGGGGTTTCTCCATGGTGGTGTGGAGACAGAACCATGGGTGTGAACACTACTAGCTCTGCTGCCCAGCGGGCACAGTTGGGCATCTCTCAGCATCTCCCCAGAAGAGAGAGAAATTCAGCCAAGTCTGGGATCCACTGGGCCGGATATTTGTTAGATAAGCATTTTCTTCTTTAACTTATGAGGCCCAGGCCAGCCTTAAAGTCATGAGAATCTCACCTCAGCCCCCAGTGTGCTAGGATGAGCAGTGTGTGCCACCTCAACAGGTGGGCAGCTTGCCCCACACTCTTCAGGGATCTTACTTACTATGGGACAGAGCTGGCCCCACCCACAAACTTCTCAGTTTATTCTGTATTACTGCTAACCCACAGTTGTGGGAGCAGACATTTTAAGAATGGCTACCCAGCATCTCAGAAGGCTATGATGGAAGTGCTGGCTACAGCCAGTGGGGCTCATCTTGAGACTCCCTTGGGGACGAATACGCCTGCAGGTATACATGGCTGTTGGTGGGACACTTCTTTGTGTTCTACTGGATTATAAGGGCTTAGGGCTCCGCTAGCTTCTCAGCCCCTCACTGTGTGAGACCCCACATACTTCACCAAAGCCTGAAAAGAAAATAGACATCAGCCTTGTTATGTGAAGTCCAGGGAGTGGCTTCCCACCCACTTTGCCTTGTTTGGCTATAAACAAGTCACACATCCTATTCTCATTCTAAGGCAACAGGAAGGCACATACCACAGAAGGCCACATTGGTCCCTGTCAGTCAAATCCCCTTGAAGACTTCTCTCAGCCCCATAGCCATAGGTCCCTGCCAAACATGTTCCAAATGGCGTCCTTTCTCCTCTCCCTGTTCAGAACCTCCCTGTACCAGCCCATCTTAACCAGAGTAAAAGCAGAAGTCGTCCTCTTGACCTGCAGAGCCCTACCTAACAGGCTCCCTTTCCTCTCCGTGTGCTTTGAGATTATGCTGAGGGAACAAGTGAGGAAAAGCAGGAGAAGGCTACTTGCCCTTCAGCCCCAAAGATGCTTGGGACCATCCAGGTTCCAAGAGGGGGTAAGCCGCTGTGAGGTGGAGAAAGGCAATAGAGATGAGGCCTGGCCTGCAGCCTCAGCCCCGCTCCAGCAGCTCATGAGCCCCTTTTGCCCCAGCACTGGGTGGGACTAACTCCTTTACATGATCTTAGCCCTCCAGATCCCCCTTTCACTCTGGAAGGCTGGACAGGAGAGACCCAGAATCTCTAAAAGATGAGACCGAATTTCATCCCGTAGCCTCAAAGCTTGCTTTTAGAAAACTGAAATCAACAATGCCCTGTCTGCCTCTTCATGAAGTGCTCACCTATGATGGCTTCCTGCTACTGCTACTGCCACTGCTACAGTGCTGCTGCCAGGCTTGCAGACCCCCTCCAGCGCTGCTTCACCCTCCATCATCCCCAGAGGCAGCAAGGGAGTCAAGACCAAGGCCATCTCCCCTTTGCCCATTTCTGAGCAGGTGTGTAGGCATTCTTTGGGTGGCCTTCAGAAGGCTACTTTTTCTCTTCCTGGAGACTCACTGGGCATAGAGCAGATAACCAGCCGAAGGCTCAGGACTGGTTTCATCTTTCTCTCTGCCTTCCTCGTCCTTCTTCCTATGTCCTCTCAGGTGTGTGTCTCACCATCCTCTATGACAGATCAACCCAGACTAAGTGCTACCTGACAAAATTGAAACTACGTTTCAGAATTGAAACATTTCCTCTAGGAGTGTTTTGGGGGCCGGGTGTCTCAGAAGTAAATAGAGGTCACATGTCTGGAAGAACAAAAATTTGTAAGATTACTGAGCTCCCTCTACAGCAGTACGACAAGGAGTCAAAAGTGCCGGGGAGAGCCCTGGGACCAGCAGAGTTGCAGATTGTCTTACCCTGGGGTAAGCTTGGAAGCTGTGCGGAGCTCCAGGGTTGCAGCATCTGTGAATTGTCGCCTACAGTGAGGTGGACTGTGGTGATGCACCTGCTTCGGAGTTATCCCTAATGAGTGACCATTTACACGTGCTCCCCTGAATAACTCCAATAAAAACTTCTTGGTTCAACAAGTTGGACCTTGGATTGAGACATCCCACCCCCTCAAACAAAACCAAAGAAAAACACATCTGGAGGAAATGTTTCAATTCTGAAATATAGTTTCAATTCTGTCTGGTAACCATGCTTTGGTCTGTAGTGGATTCCCTTTCTAGGGTGAGTAGATGTGTGTATTATCTTAGGAAAAGTCTGCCACACAATGCAGGAGAGGGCAGCCAGGTGTCTTGGCTAGGACCAAGTATGGCAATGGTGTCTTCTCTGTGGCCTTCATGGTTGAAGGTTGACAAAGGTACAGGGCAGTGTGGAACCCGGGCAAGGAGACAGACACACTTCTGAGAAAAGGCACTTTATTCCAGTGTAGAGGGAGGGTGGGAGGGAGGTGCCAAGAGCAATTCTAAAACCCTGTCAATCTCTGTAGCCAAAGAGGTGAACCCACAGCAGGTCACACCAGCCTCCCTTAAAGGAACTGGCTGGATTGGATGGGCAGAGGAGGCTGCACACACTCAGGCCTTCCCACTCTTCCCCTGGGACACACGGGTCTCCGGGGGTGCCCTGCGGAACCACTCTGACCAGGAGCCATCGTAAACAGCCACATCGGGTTTGCCGCAAAGGTAGGCAGCCAGGGCAATGTGGCAGGCAGTGACCCCCTTGCGGCATGTGGCAATGAGAGGCTTCGAGAGGTCCACCTTCTTGTCCTGGAATATGGCACGCAGCTCCTCTGGGCTCTTCTCGAAGCCGTCTTCTGTCAGGAAGTCCATGAAGGGCATGTTGACTGAGCCACGGATGTGGCCTGAGTCCAGTCCTGGGCAGTAATAGAGAATTACTATTACTAATGGATTAGGGGAGACATGGAGGGTGGGAACTAGAGGATCTGGGGGCCACCACCAATAGAAGTAATGTCTTTGCTCTCTTGGCAACTCAATTTCTTGCTGGCTCTGCTTATTGTCAACACTCAAACTGTAAGACCCAAGCCTGCAGTCCCTGTCCCAGGATCTGTCTTGATGGAAGGATGCTCCTGCAGTCCCTGTCCCAGGATCTGTCTTGATGGAAGGATGCTCCAGGTCACTTCTTCTTGAGAGGACATCCGTGTGCGTTGCAGCCCCTCCTAGTTTGTCCCCTAGCCTCTCAGAATTACCTCTGCCCTCTATACCTCGGGTTTTCTCACCAGTGAAATGGGTTCAGTAGTGCACATGTGTCCCAGGATTACTGGGGAAAGCAGATAGGATGAATTTACATAGACGCTATTCAATTCGCTGTCTCCAAGGACATGGTAGACAGAAACTTTGTGCCCCCCACTCCCCCAAGCAGCCGTTTGCAAGAGAACCGAAGCTGCCTAGCTTTGTGAGTCGTTAAATAAGCTCTCCTGTGAACTTATTTTACAATTGAAAATGCTGAGGTGCACTGACGTGAAATGTCTCATCTAACAATACAAAGGGCAGGCCGACCCAGGACCACGCCATGTTTCTGTGAGGCACATAGTTGTGAAAACAGAAGGGGTTCTCCTATCAGGTCCATCTCAGCCATTTACTACACCAATTTCGGCCACTTCTGCACCTCATTGTCCCCATGGGGAGTGAATGCCCCTGGGCGAGGGCAAATGACATAGACCATATTGAATCCAAATGATGCCCCCATGCTGTGGCCCCTCTAGTGACAGCAGTTGTTCAGCTCCCTCCACACACCTCTGAAGCTTAAGCTGGAGCACAGCAGAGGGGAGGCAGAACACACCCAGTGAGGCTTTGGAAAAGTCAGCGTGGGGTGGGTCATCACTCACAGCTGTAGTCCCTGCATGCTGGAGGCTGAGGCAAGAGGATCCTTAGTTTGAGGCCAGCCTGGTCTAGTGAGTTACAGGTCAGTCTGGGCTATTGAGTGAGACCTCATATGAAAACATCAAACCAACAAAAGCGGAAACAGTGGAGAGGGGCCATGGCTGCCTGGTGGCACCCAAAAGGACCCATGCTCTGTCAGTCCCTTCATGCTCAGTCACTTCTCTCTTCCCTGGGCACCTGCACCCCTCCACAGACAACACTGAGAGTGAGGCCAATGCCAGAACTGCCTCCATCTTTTTCAGGTTCCCCAAATCCCCACCAAGCCATCACACCTGGACCATGGGGCAAGACAGAAACAGCATGGTGGACGTGGTGGGAAGCAGAGGAACGGGTTTACAGTGAATACTCATTGGGTTCATGCAGCAACATGGGAACCCTGTCATTTCAAAGAAGATTCTAGAATCACTATCACAAGCAGTCCCCTGACTGAACACATGTCCCTGCTTGCAGAAGACAGTGTGACATCTAGACACGCCTTCCTGCTGTGACCTGAAACCAGCTCTGTGTAACCCTGCTGGTGAGGAGCAGCTGGCATGTGGATATTAACTGTCAGGATACAGCAGTTTCCTGCAGGCACTGTGGAAAGAGATCGTTTGCACAGAGCCTCTGGGTGCTGTTTTCTTCTTGTCGGTGACATAACCAACTTTGGTGCTGTCTTGAGTCTATGAAGGGGGCCTTGTCTGAATAAGAATGAAGCTAAAGACACTCAGAAGCCTTGGCACCAACCTGAGGAGGTAGCAATGGCCACTGGGCTCAGGGCCCGTCTGTCTGTCTGTCTGTGGGTGAAAGGGTCAAGGAGCACACATGTGTAGATGTGCACATGGAGGTCAGAGGACCCCCTAGGCTGATGTTCCATGCCCCTGGAACTTGCTGTTTTAGTAAGGCTGGTTGCAGCGAGTCCCAGAGATCTGCCCGTCTCTGCCTCCCCCGTGCTGGAGACCTGAGCAACAGTCACAAAATTGGTTCAGAGGATCTAACTCTGGTGTTTATGGTCACAGGCAAGCAGTTTCCTCACTGAGCCATCTCCCTGGCCTCTGCCTGGGGACTTTACAGGAACAGAAGCCACAGCCTTTGTGCAGAGGGAGAGCCAGGGATCCCATGGGCCCAAGCCAGAGAACTCTGGAACACTGCCAAGCAGAGGAAGGCCTTGCAGCTAGAAGCAGGCTTCCTGCCACCCTCCTCCCCTCTGCAGCCAGCACCCCAAAAGTGGGTTCTCTAGAGAACTATATCTCCCTCATTCCTCACAAAACTGAAGAGACTTTCCTCCCAGATCTAATGGGGATTCCAGGCTCAGAAAGATTTGATAACTTCCCCAGGGACAAATAGCAGAGGCACGAGAAATCAAGTCAGACTCCAGAGCCTGTGTTTCTTAGTCACTCTGAGCTCCGCTAGAAAAGAAAGCTGGGGTAAGGTATTACTGAGCTGACTTCCGGTGTTCCTCAATGGCCTAGAAGTCTAGGAATGTGTGGCGTTCCAGGTTTGACTTAGGAGGTTTCATTCAAGTCAGGAGGCACATTAAGCTCCCTCAGGGCACGGATGGGCATGGTTGTTGGAGCCCAGGAAAACCTGTTTGGATGTTTCTGGCTTTCGTCCCAAAGATAGGGAGGAAATCCAATCCCGAAGGCATCCTGGCCGTGGCCCAAGAGGTGGGGCCCTAGGTAGAGGGGTTCCTTGTTCCTACATAGCAACAATGTAGAGTGGTGACCTCTCCTGCCTCTGTCCTCATGTTTGCTCAAGCTCACTCCACCCTCCATGGCAGCTTTAGACAAGCCTCACTTTGGGGCCTGCAGTGGGGCCAGACTCTCCACAAGACCACTGAAGATTCTACAAGTGACTGCACCCAGGAGTCTACAACTCAAAGTCGTCAGCATGACCAGTACCCTTCTCTCTGCTCCTCCTCACCCACCCCAGGTGAAATAACAGGGTCACAAGTACCCAGGCTCAACAACTAAGAAATGAGTGCCACCGGGTCCACATACAGCATTCCCATTTTATAGATGAGGAAAACTGAGGCTTGGAGAAGGGAGACAGCCTACTACTGGCAAAGGCTCTAGAGATCCCCGGATTCTAAGATTCCTCTCTTCTCTATGATCCTTCCTACTTACTCTGGGTGCCCAGACTCTGAGAACCTGACTTACATCTGTCTTTGTTTGCTAGTGTTCCTGCCTGTGTGACACACAGCTGCATCTGAATATTCTTTTTTATTCTGCATGCTTACTCAGGACTCTGGAAGGCACATGAAGACCTGAGGGGCAGGCAACTGCCCCTTCCCCCTACCTCTACCCCCACCCCCCAGGGCAGGAAGTTGCCACCTGGTCTCTGAAGACCTGCTTTTCTCTGAAGACCTGCTTTTCATTTCTGCCACTCTCAGTACCTTCAGGAACACTCAGTCAAGGCCTCCCCATCCCCACCTCCCCACCTCCACACACACATCCCATGCTTTGTATCTGGACTGCTGAACCCACAGGAACCTCCCTGAACCCATCCCACAGAAACAGACCATGACCTTGGTGGTGTGCATTTGTGTCCAGCAAATCCTCTTACAGAATGGGGCAAGTAGCCCAGCCCCTCCCTGCCTGTCTAGATGGCCCTGGACTTTGCCCAGTGCCGTCCCCTCCAAAGAGCCCCTGGAACAAAAGCCATGTGCTGTGACAGGGCTGGGGACCTCTGCTTGTTTATCAACACCCAGGAAATGAAAGGTCAGCGGTTGGGCTGAACCCTCCACATACAAGTGGCTGAGCTGGAATGAGAACCCAGTCTCCCTGGCACTCCAGGGCAATCGGAAAAGGTAGGAAGAGTCAGAAAGAAGAGAGGGACCTTAGAACTCAGGCAGTCTGTGTCCCCTCTTCAAGCCTCCATTTTCCTCTTCTGTGAAATGATAGGACGCTATGTCTGGGCCCCATTATCACTCATTTCTCAGTTTGCTTTCCAGCCCGGGAAAGCCCAATGGTCAGCTCCACTCTCCCTTCCCCCAGTTTCAGTTCCAAGAAGAAAAGGGGGGCTTTGAGCCAAGACCAGGAGGCTGGGCTGCAGGCATTCTAGGTCCAGCGTCTCTGGAAAGTGCCTTAATGAGTGTGCATCTTTCTCCTCTGACCTTCCCAGAGCCAAGCAGGCAGGAGAAATCAAAGACCTGGAGAGAGTGAGACTGGAATAACGCCAGGCTCTGCCTCTTCCTGTGTGCCTAGGCCCCCTCTGTCCAGTGGGATGACAATTTAGTATTAAGACTATAAAAACAGGGTTGCCGACATTAGGCAGCAGAAAGAAAGAGACATTTTGCAACCTGTTAGGCAAAATGTTATCCTGGAGTTGTCATGCAGGACAGGGGGCACTTACTGATCAGAGAGGGGGCCTTGAGGTGGGCCACCAGTCCCATGCTCTGGAAAAGCAAAACTTGGGGGCAAAACTTGGGGTTGCCTCTGGTCAGGCGCCTCTAGAAAGCAGCATTTCATCTCCTGAGATTTTTCCTGACTCCTAAACTGTACAGACTTCTTCAGGCTTTCCCACACATACAAAAGGGGACCCAAGGGGCCATCTTTCCAGGAAGACCTGGCACAGGCGGCTCCCCTGAACCCTAGGAAATGGTGGTGGGACTGAATGGGTTTATATCTGGATTTAGAACCCTGGGTTAAAACAAAATGGTACCAGGTTCAAATCCAGATTCTGCCACTTAACGGACCAAGTAACAATATCCTAGTGCTTCATCTAAGTCGGGTGTTTCATCCGGTCAATTTCCCTGGCTGATAGCTGCTGTGACAGCTCAACAGAAAGGCTGCAGCCACTTGCTGAGGTTATGAACTGAGGTGCCATTCACAGACACTAGCCAGGGTCCCAGAAGAGCCTTGTTGGTGTTTGAAAGGGCTTCTGGGATCCAGAGAGTGTGAAGAGATTTGTAGACCTCTGTGCAGCCATGCAAATGACTGCTTGTGGATAGAACATCCTTTTGTACATCTACTGCATGTGGGAGCGCTGGTGCCTGGAAGTGGACCATGGATGGACAGGTCCCCAATCACCTAATAGGGGCAGCTTGTTAGCACCCAGGGCCCCCACGTATCAGCGCTATAAAAGCCTTCAAGGTTGGCTGGCCCCTCCCATTTTACAGATGGAAAGGCAAATCTACCTAGAGGGCCTGGGGGTCCCAGATGTTTTGATTCCCCATCCTTTGGTTGTGCAATCCTCCCAGGGGCCACAGGAACACCTACCTACTATATCCGGCTCCGGTTGTGTGCCCAGGTACCGTCCTTGGGCCCGAGAATCCACCAGCTGGAACCTTTTAGACTGGAGATTCTCCAGGACCTGCTCATAGGTCTTGAGCAGGGAAAGGTTCAGTGTGGCTTTGAAAACCGCTGGCTCTGGCCGCGAGGGCTCAGATGTCACTGGGTGGCCCTCCTTCAGCCAGTTCCGGAAGCCACCATTGAGCACTGACACTGTGCGGTGGCCAAACACACGAAACATCCACCAGACTCTGGGTGCATAGAAGCTGCCCAAGTCATCTCCATCGTATACCACCACGTGTGTGTCGTTGCTTATGCCCAGGTTGCCCACATAGTCCCCAAAGTGGGCCTCACTAGGCAGCATCATCTCATAAGGCGAAGTCGTGTCCCGACATTCCTCTATATCAAAGAAGGACGCGCCAGGCACGTGTCGTTCCTGGTACTCTTTGCGTGCCTGGCGGGTCCCCGGTGAGTACCATGACGCGTCCAGCACCCGAAGGCTGGGCCCCAAGCGGCCGGACCGAATGGATTCCGCCAGCCACTTGGTGGAGACCAGCGCCCGGTAGAGCACCTGATGGACCATAGTGTCAGTTCTGCGTGTCACCTGGCGCGGTTGGGAACCAGGGAAGAGACAGGCCTGAGAGGACTGAGTGCGGTGGGCGGAGCCCAGGAGGCGGGGCTGTTGTTCTCACTACATTTTCCCAGCGTGCAATCGTAGCTACACTCAGAGCCAGATCCTCAGTGGGAGAGGTTGGCACATTCCCAAGGGAAAGCCTGCTCCACCTCTCCCACTGCCCCGGCGTCCTCCCTTTCTGGTGCCTAAGAGGGCAGGTGGGCGTGGCTAAGAGCTCCGGAGCATTACTATAGCAGCAGTTGGTGGGAGGGTCTGTCTCAGGACAAGGTCTTCAAGAATGGGAAAAACAAACACAAGTCAGAGAAGGCCTTCCAGTCACCTCTCCGGGGCGCACTGAATACTCGTCAGCCCTTCTGCTTTCGTTTCCTGCAGCCTGAGTTCTCTGGCTTCTAGAATGCCCAATTCCGGTGAAAGGGCTCCAGGCACTCTGCCCTGCTTTCGCCAGGACCCAGCTAGAGGCCCCATCCTGGGCGGCTCGCTGCACTTAATCGCCCCAGTAGCTGGGCTGGCACTCGCCCTTGCGCTCCGGAGAAGCTGGCGGGTTCAAACAAGGAGCCTGTAGGGTTCCCAAGTGGCCCGCACCATTGTACCGCCTCCCATGGGGGTGAGGAGGAAAACCTCTCTCGTAGACAGTCGGGACTCCGAACAGCTTCTGCGTTTTAGCACAGGAGCTTGTTTGCCTCTCCTCGTATAATACTTCTCATACACAAAGGGGGCTACTGGAGGCTCGAGGTGACACTGGGGCAGCGCGCAACCCGGCTTCATGGCGCCTGCGTCCCCCGCAGTATGGGGAATGGAAGGTGCAACGTCTCGAGTGGCCCAAGCAGTGGGCTGTGCCCAAGTCTCCTCCCTTTGGCTGACCGCAGGTTGGTGGCGGAAGGAGGGGACCTCTGAGGGCGCGGGGAGGGGGTGACCTGGCGGAGCTGGGAAGCGGGGAGCGCAAACCCCTGGTATCTGCTACCCAACGCGTCCTACTTGCTTTTCTGTGAGAGAGGGTGCTTCTCGGTTGTGCGTAGCGTGGTATCACGCGGGAGTGGAGGAGGGGATGCAGTCTATGTGAGAAGAGTTTCCAGGGCGCCTCTAATTTGCCTTAGGAAGACTGTCCGTGGCTGCTTGTGGCCACCTGTGGGTTGGGGTGGGATAAGAGATAGGTGGGTAGCAGTGAGTGTATGGGATTTGGAAAGACCTGATGCCTCCTGAGAAAGTTGCGGGGCCCGAGAGAATAAACAAAGCAATTCAGAGGAGCTGTGGTGAGGAGACTCAGCGTGCCCCAAGAGGAGAAAGTTAACAGAACGCACTGAAATAAAAATGAAACTAACGTTTATCAGGCCCTCCTTGCCGAGTGCCTTAACGACCCTGCGGGATTGAGCTGAACTCCTCCCAACAGGAGAAACAAGTAGAGCCAGGAGGTGCCAGGGCACATAGTGGAAAAGGACTAATTTCTCAACTGAAGCCCAAAGTGGTGGGAGCTGCCTCAGTTTATCTGTCCATCCTTGAAGCCTTATGCTTATTATTATTATTATTATTATTTGTCTTGAGCTTCAATTTTTACCACTTCATTGTAAGTTTATATAAATCCCAATAAGCAAAATATCTGGAAATAGAGCATGGCTCTTGCAAACCGGCTGTACACCCCCTCTCTAGTCTATTCTGTTCCCCTGGAATGCTTTTCTCTTGGACTCCCCTTCCTGTTTTTTGAGCATCGATCCTGCCCTGAAATACTGTCACAGTGTGTTGCAAAATTTCAAACACTGTTTAGCTTTTTCCCAGCATGCTCTGCGCCTTGAGCTTGACAGTAGGGAAGAGAAGGTACCAAGAGGGTCTAGGTAGGGAGATGCTCTTCAGTGCCTGCCCCGCCCCCCCCATGGGTGGGATATATAGGCTCACACTAGCTTAGGATGGCCTGGGCCCGTCCTTTGTGTCCTGATGGACTTCCAGAGAGCCACCCTCTCCTGGGATCATGGCCCTCCAAGCACAAAGAAACCTAGTCTCTTTCTGGTCGCGTCTCCTTGTGGGCACCCATAGCCTAGCCTCTCTGACCCTCTTTCTGCTGCCCAGGGGTCTTTTGTGATAACTGTCAATCAAGCAGGGAGGGTAGTGACCTCAGACCTCTGAAGTCCCACCCCCTGGAAGTCTAAGGCCAGCTGTAGATTCAAGGGCCGTTAGGAGAGTAAAGGAAGGAATAACAGGTTTGCATTTAACTTCCCTAAATGATCATTCAAAGAAGCTGTTTATAGGGTCAGTGGTGGCCCTTCTATAGTCATGTTTTAATCTCATTAAGAGATGGGTTTTGGAGTCCGGCATGGTGGTGATATGCTTGTAACCCACCTACTCCCACTCTGGATGCTGAGTAGGAAGAGGATTTCAAGTTCCAGGATAGGGAGGGAGGGGCGGTGCTGGCAAGATAGCTCATTTGATTAAGTGCTTCCCTTGACAGCACAAGGCCCTGAGCTGGATCCCCAGCGTCTTCATAAACAACACAAGGCATGTTGCATGCCTATAATCCCAGCACTGGGGAAGGAGAGACAGGTAGAGTCCTGGGCTCAGTGACCAGCCAGCCAAGGTGAGTCCCAGGCCGTGGGAAGTCCCCCATCCCAAAATGATATAAAGTTAATAAAATGGCTGGTGTCTGGGGCCCATCTGAGATCTGAGAGTGTTCTCTGCTCCACCCCACCCCCTTCACATGTGTGTGCATGAGCACACGGGCACATGCGCGCGCGCGCGCGCGCGCGCGCGCACACACACACACACACAGGTTGGATGTCCCACTATATACAACACATGACCCAGGAACCCATACGAATGGCCCATGCTATGTTATCTCTGTTCTCTGACTCCCAAATCAGAGCTGAAGAGGCAAAATTCCCAAGAATGATGTCAGTAAAGGGGCTACTGCGTCCTGAAAGGATTGTCCCACCTCCGTCTCCTTGCTCTCTGTGCATACACCCTCCCTCCTGTGTCCCAACTCTCACATCCAGCTGCATCACAAACACTAGTATCAGTCCTTAGTTCACGTCTAACCAACTGTTTTGTTTTGTTTTGTTTTGGAGTTTGGTTTGGTTTGGTTTGGTTTGGTTTTTGAGGTAGCATTTCACTCTGTAGCCCAGGCTGTCCTGGAACTCTGTAGATAGCCTCGCACTCACAGAATCCCAGAGCTGGGACAAACGGTGTGTACCACCAGTGCCCAGCTTAGCCCTTATTCTTATCCTTAGGTCAAAGTGCAAAGTGTGTGTGTGTCTGCTTCCCACAAGAAGGCCTTCTGCCTCTCTCTCTCTCTCTCTCTCTCTCTCTCTCTCTCTCTCTCTCTCTCTCTCTCATCCAGGCTGAGGTAGAGGCCTTGCTGTGCACACTAAACTCCAGAATTCTTCACTTGCACAGTTGCTTGAGCTGCTCTGGGGCCTACCAAAGTCAAGAGTTCTCAATGTGTGCCCCCAGCCCCACCCCACACAGGGCCTAGGCCAGTGATGCAAACCTATCCCCACCTAGTTTCTGTTGTCTGTTTGTGGGTTTTTGTTGTTATTGTTGTTCTGTTGTTTGTTTGTTGTTTGTTTGATCGGTTTTGTTTACTTTGTTTTGAGCTGGCCTTGCTGAGTAGCCCAGGCTGGTCTGGAACTTCCTATGTAGACTAGGCTGGCCCTGACCTCTGGTCCTCTTGAGTACTGGTATTATAGGAGGTACATCTACCAATTCAAGTAATTCAAAGCATATCAGGAACCTCAGTGGCTTTGAGAAAAAGGTGACAGTACCAAACCTCTTAAGGGTGTTCCCTCAGCAGGCTGGGGAGAGGCTGCTGAGTCAGGTGTTGTAATAAATGAGGATTAAATGTTTCTGGGCGAAGGGTGAATTCTGGTTATGTTCCCATTGGACTCCTAGACTGGCTCAATGAATGTGTGGATCTGATTGGCTGTGAAGCTGGGCTACATCTTAGAGAAGGGCTGAAACTTTGGTCTTATTTGCTTTACCTAAGGGCTAATTGAACCTGGCCCTGGCTCTACCCTACTTTGCTGGGCAAGGAATAGAGTGAGGGAGGCGCACCACCCTCTCCTGGCGCGCCCGTGGTCTTAACATCCATTGAAGCCGTGCATTATTCAAAGCCTGGCAGGGGGTCCCTGATTGTTAAAGGCAGAGCCTGGCTTCAGGCCCTGTCTGCTTTCTTGGACTCTGCTCTGCCGGTACGCAGGCTCCACCTACGCCGATTAGCACATTTGCCCTAGTCGCAATCCCTGACGGCAGGCTTGTCTCTCCATTCTGGTATCTTCCCTGTCTTGCAGCCCAGCAGTCCGAGCATCCCCTAGGCCATGGCCGCCCAGCAGCTTTTCCGAGCTCTCGTGTCTGCTCAGTGGGTGGCGGAGGCCCTGAAGGCCCCGCGCTCTTCGCAGCCGCTGAAGTTACTGGACGCGTCCTGGTACCTACCCAAGCTGGGCCGAGATGCACGACGAGAGTTTGAGGAGCGCCACATCCCGGGCGCCGCCTTCTTCGACATCGATCGTTGCAGCGACCACACGTCCCCCTACGACCACATGCTGCCTAACGCCACGCAATTCGCCGACTACGCTGGCAGCTTGGGTGTGAGCTCCGCCACGCACGTCGTGATCTACGACGGCAGCGACCAGGGCCTCTATTCCGCTCCTCGGGTCTGGTGGATGTTCCGCGCCTTTGGCCACCACTCCGTGTCGTTGCTGGATGGCGGCTTCCGCCACTGGCTGAGTCAGAACCTGCCAATCAGCTCAGGCAAAAGCCCCTCAGAGCCCACGGAGTTCAGCGCACAGCTCGATCCCTCCTTCATCAAGACCCACGAAGACATCCTGGAGAACTTAGATGCCCGGCGCTTCCAGGTGGTGGACGCCCGCGCAGCTGGCCGTTTCCAAGGCACCCAGCCAGAACCCCGAGATGGTAACGCGCTGGGGAAACGGACTGATGGGGAGGTAGGGACTGGCCGGTGTGTGATGTGCTCTCCGGACACTGCCTAGCCTTGTGCTGGCCTTACATGGACACAGGAGCAAAGGGATAAGTGTTGCTAGTCCCTTCACTCTAAGCATCTCGCTTCTTTCTTATACTGGAGGCGATAACACAGCCTCACAGTTTTGGAACTCCAGGCTGAGGTTACCTAAGTACCTTGAGAATCCAGGGCACCCAGACTAGGACAGCCCACTAGTTAATACCGAGCTTGTATATGGCCACCACAAAAGAGTGGAAGGCAGCCCGCACCTGGCTTAGGAAGGACCCAAGCTTGGTCCTGATGAGGTCTAGCCTGCAGCTTCTGAGTTGATGGGGTGCTGAATGCCTGCAACCGCCGCCTGAGTAATATTAAGAGATTCTGAGAGGGTATTGGGATGGGTCAGTCGCTCAAAACAGTTGGTGCCCCAAGTGAGAGCCAAGCTGGCTGCCTATGGCCTGGGTTTCTCCAGGCAAAGCCCTGTGTAATATGGGAAAGGATCTCACAGAGCAGGCAGAGCTATCTATAGCCATGCTAGTGTGAGCCAACTCTCTCAGGACCTAGGTGGAGCTAGCCTTCAGTACCTGCAGACACCAGATTCCAGTGTTTAAACAACCTCAGAAAACATTTATTTCCTGCACAGAGGGGTATGCCCTTTCTTGCCCTGTCGTTATTCCCGAATGACACAGTGTAACTGCACAGCATTTACAACTGTGATGGATATGGAAAGAGATCTAGAGATGGGTGTGGCACTGCATGGCTGTTATCCCAGCATTTGGAGGCTGAGACAGGTGGATCACCAGTTTGAGGCCAGCCTGAACTAGAGAGTAAGATCCTATCTCAAAATTCAAAACAGAGAGAAAGGAGTTGGGGAGGATCTAGAGATGTGTTCAGTGTTAGGAGGGTGGGTGTAGTTTGCATGACAGGACACCATTTCATGTGATTTGGTATTGGGAGGGGTCCAGTCACCAGTTCTCCTGAAAATATGGAGCAGTACCCACACTGCCACAGAGCAAGAGAGGAGAGGAGCCCTGGAATGGCTGCCTTGCCCGAGATCTCAGGAAGGAGCCTCTCTGGATTCAGACTCCCTACATACTTAACCACAGGGAGCAACCGGCAGTTCCCCCCCCCCCACTTCTGTCCCGACTGCCAGGGTGGGAGCCAGCCATGTCCCTCAAAGCTCTCCCATGCCCTCTCTGCTGGTCCAGGCTTCTGTTCAGAGCCCTGTCTCTGCTGTACTTTGTGTAGCACCTGGCAGGTCCACTGGCTCCTCTAGATGGTGGCCCTTACACGTGTAGAATGAAAGCAATAGGTGAGTGTCTTAGTCAGGGTTTCTATTCCTGCACAAACATCTTGACCAAGAAGCAAGTTGGGGAGGAAAGGGTTTATTCAGCTTACTCTTCCATACTGCAGTTCATCACCAAAGGAAGTCAGGGCTAGAACTCAAGCAGGAGCTGATGCAGACTCCATGAAGGGAGGTTCTTTACTGGCTTACTTCCCCTGGCTTGCTCAGCTTGCTTTCTTATAGAACCCAGGACTACCAGTCCAGGGATGGTCCCACCCACAAGGGCCCTTTCCCCCTTGATCACTAATTGAGAAAATGCCTTACAGTTGGATCTCATGGAGGCACTTCCCCAACTGAAGCTCCTTTCTCTGTGATAACTCCAGCTGTGTCAAGTTGACACAAAACTAGCCAGTACAGTGAGAGTTAATGTGCTTCGGGCCGCCAGGCTGGAAGCTATACTAGTTTTTACTTAAAGCATTACCATGTCTCCTCCGCAGTCCCCGACTTGGCTGAGTACACCTGTAATTTGCTCCTCCAGTCCAGTAGGTCAGGGTTTGTGTTTTGCTTGGTAAAGCTGGAGGTATAAGGAAGTCCTGACTCTACTTACCCATAGGATCCTGGCTTGAAAGCTTGTTCTTCTCCAGGCTTTGAGAAGGGATACACAGGGTGACTTTTAGGAGACCCACTTCACTGGGGATGGCCAACACACTGAATCCTCTCGAAAGCTCAGGAGCGCTGTCTCCTGCCATCCTCTGAAGATAGAGACCAGCACGGGCCATCAGCTCCTGCAAAGACAGGGAAACAGAGGCAGAGGACTCTCATACACTCATATCGGGATCTAGATGGCCCAGATTTGTCGGACAGATGTAAGGTTTCATTCTGATGTGACTCTCAGCCCTCCTGGGAAAATGGGGCTTTAGTAACCTCTGGCTGGAAGAAAGCTAGAGACAAACTACATCCTCTACCTCCCTATTGTCTGAGCCTTGGTGGCCAGGATGCTTGGCGCCTCATCCCAGAGTTCCTGGGTTCTTTCTGTCTGCCAGGCTCTCAGTCCCACTGTCAGGACTCTGATTGGCTAGTTTCATTCTGGGAGAAGACCCTACCCTCCCTAGGCACCGAATGGCAGCACAGGCTCTGGGGTGGTTCACTCCCCCTACCCACTGCTGGCTAGAGCATGCTAGTCTTTGTGTCTTATTCTCCTGGGGTGGGGGTGACAGGCATTTCCTTCCCATAGAATTTGGGTGGTATTAAAGGAGAAAACGCTGCGGAGGGGGTCCAGGCAGTGTCCTGCACAACGCAAGAGTTCAGCCATGTCAGCCATTTTGATTGCTATTTTTAATCATAGCCCTAGGGTATTTCTGTCACACTGGCAAGTATCTGGTTAGCACCTGTCTGCCCTCTATGCCATTCTCTAACCCTCCAAGTGTCCTGAGTCCTAAATGGACAGAGGTCATGTGTACTACTCTACTGCCCCTCAAGATTCATGGATGTTGTGTAGCTCTGGTAGAGTCTAGTTCTAAGGTTCAAACTCTAGCCAGCAATTAGCTGGGTGCAGTGACTTTGGGTGTTACTTAGCCTTAGGCTGGCCACCTGTGTGGGAGTGTGGTGCCTAACTCTGCTGGCTGGATGATAAGACATTGGACACACATTTGCCATTCTGCTGTGGTGGAAGATCTGATACCACAAATACCAGCAACACTAGATATCACTCATATTGGCCTTCTGTGTGTTCCCCCTGTGCAGGCATCGAACCTGGCCACATCCCTGGATCGGTAAACATCCCGTTCACTGAATTCCTAACCAACGAAGGCCTGGAGAAGAGCCCAGAGGAGATCAAACGCCTGTTTAAGGAAAAGAAGGTGGACCTGTCCAAGCCCTTGGTAGCCACGTGTGGCTCCGGTGTCACAGCCTGCCACGTGGTCCTGGGGGCCTTCCTCTGTGGCAAGCCCGATGTGCCTGTCTATGATGGCTCCTGGGTAGAGTGGTACATGCGTGCCCAGCCAGAGCATATCATCTCTGAGGGCGGAGGGAAGACCCAGTGAAGCCAGGCAGGACACAGTGCAGCTTGGGTGACACCTGACCATCACAGTGCCAGCCACTGGTCACTCTGACCCTGCTTTGCCAAGAGTCCTTTCTCAGACAACTCAGGGAGTGTTTGGGGTGACATCCCAGAGACCAGGAGTTCCAGTGACTCACAGGCACTCAGCGGAGGTAGCCAAGAAGGTGGCAGGCAGTAATAGGGTACCCATGAGAGGGAGGGAAGGAGGGAGGGAGGGAGGGAGGGAGGTCATACAGCAGAACAGCTTGCACAGTACTAAGCTGGGGCCCACCTAGCTTGTTTCATTGTTGGGAAATAAAACATCAAGCACAAAAACCTTTGTGGTTGTGAGAATGTCTCAGTGTAATGAGGACTGGGGGATTCCTGCACAACCAATGGGGGGAGGGGTTGCTGGGAGGTGAAGGGGAGGGACTCCCAGCCTGTGGGAAACATTGACTTCAAGTGATGCTGGAGCCTTGGAAACCCTGTCCCCAGATACCATGGCAAACTGTCACCGGCCTATAATCCTGAAGTTTCCATCTGGCTTCTGGGCTCTTCGTTTATTTGCATGTATGAGCACACATGTGATTTATGTGTATGGATTGGCATGTGTGTTGATATCAGAGGACAACCTCTGTTGTTGTTCCTCAAACACAATCCACCTTGTTTTCTGAGACAGGATCTCTCATTGGTCAAGAACTCACCAAGTAGGCTAGACTGGCTTGACCAGGGATCCCCAGGGATTCGCTTCTGTCTCCACAGGGCTGGCATGTTGGAGCACATAGCATCTCACCCAGTGTGTTTCACATGGATTTACATGGGTTCTGAGGACTGAACGCAGTTCCTGCAAACCCTGTACTGACTGGACTGTCACCACAGCCCTGCCTCTGGGTGATATCAGGTGAAGTTAGCTGACTTGTCTGGGCCCCATAGGGAACCTTTTATATGCAGATGAACAACACAGATCCTCTCTAGAGAAAGAAGAGTCCATAGTTTAGGAAGCTGTTCCAACCTGACTTCTGAGGAAGGGCTGAATCTAGTGACCTGAGCAGGGAATCTGGCCTCAAACTCTGGGAGCTTTCACTCAAAGCTGCTCATACTAGGAAAATAATAATAATAATAATAATAATAATAATAATAATAATAATAATAATAATGGCACCAGTGGTATGACTCAGAGGGTGAAGGCTTGCCACCAAACCTCATCACTCCTGACTTTAATCCCTGGGACTCACAAGGCAAAAAAAGATCAAAGCCCAAAAAGTAGCCCTCTGACCTCTCCACACCGGTACTGTGGCATGCATACACACACATCACACACACTCACATACACACACATGCACATAGCAACATAGAATAAATAAAACATCAAGAACTCGCTCTATGAGTAAACTCAAGGTTTGAGCCTTTCTGCTCCAGAGAACCAGCCTGCCTACCCATTGTCCTAGAATAGAGGCTCCATGCACTGCTGTCTGCATTTATCCTAGCAGGGATAAACTCAGGAGTCTAGAACGTTCTCCTTGATCTGTCAGGAACTGGATCATCCTTCCCTGACTTTTTTTTTTATCCTATTCTAGAAGTGCAGGGAATTGAACCCAGGCCTCATACCTGCACTACTAAGGCAAGCCACAGAGCTCCCCCCCCCCCATCTTTTCCCTGAATGCTCTCCCAGAGGCCTGGGGATAGCACCATGTCAGTTGTTACTAGGGCCTTGCTTATTTTTATCTTCTGGGAATAAACTGGAGCAAGACAGTACCTACCCATGGTGTGCTTCCAGCAGAGCTAGGATCCAGTGTCCTGACTCTGACACCCATGGGAGAGGGAGGAGCAAAGAGCATGGCTTCTGGCTACCACCACCAAGGGCTATGTATGTCTCCTGAAGGCCCTGTCTCAAGCAAGCCAAACAGGACCCTAGGCTGGAGCCACAGCAGACGCTCCCTCCTTGGCGTAGGGCTTCTCAATCTTGCACCGCCAGCTTCAAGCTGGACAACTCTGCTCTGAGGGCCTCCTGTATCCAAAGGACCCTAAGCAGTGTTTTGGGCTCTGTCCACTGGATGTCAGCTGATGCTAGACTAAGGAGGAAACACTTCCCCACAAGCAAAGGACATTTGACAGCAGCAGTCAGGGAACAAACAGCCTAGACAGAGATACCCCTCAGCCCCTCAGCCCCTCAGCCCCTCAGCTGATGTGAAGTCCCCCAGTTTCACGTCTAGTTCCTGCCTGAGCTCCCTTCCTACCGCGCTCAGGCAGGCCTTTCTTTGTCTCCCTGGAGGTGTCTGTTCTGGGAGAGACATGAGCCTTATGCCTGCCCTCCTGATGGGGGTGGTGGTGGTGAGGGGGCTGCCTGGCCAACTACTGGCCTGAAGCAAAGACCCCCACTCAGGCTTTGATTTCTGCATCTTTTAAGTTGATCTCATTCCTTAAGCAATAGGAGGGATAAACTGACAATCTACAGAGACGCTTCACCCTGATGCTAGCTAGACACGGTAAACATCAACTATTAGTGTTTGGGTTGTTGTTTTTCACCATTTATTTATTTATTTATTTATTTATTTATTTATTTATCTTGCTTTGTATTTTCACACACACACACACACACATCTGGTATTGTGTGTGTTTGTGTATGTGTGTTTGTGTGTGTGTCCTCAGAAATGCTCACATAAGAGTTGAAGACAACTTTTGGGACTCAGTGCTCTCCTTCCCAGTCCTGGGGATCGAACTCAGGTCACCCAACTTGGCTGCAAGCTCTTTTTTCCACAGAGCCATCTTGCCAGCTCCAGTAGTGTTATTTTTAGGGAATTTTTTTGGTAGTTAGGCATGTTATGTTTTCTCTGGCACTGGGAGAGAGAGCATAATGAATGCAAGAATTATGTCCTTGCTTCAAGAGTTCCAAATCAAGAGGAAAAAAACCCCAAAACTTTCTGTCATTTTTCCATAGAGTACAGAGCACTGTGGAATGATCTGCTATATTTATGAAAGAAAACAAGCTCAGAGAGGTGAAGAGATTTGCCTAAGCATGCACAGCTAACCTGAGAGGAGCATAATTGGAGATTAACCCTGCATGCAATGCAGGGGTCTCTCGGGGCATCAGGTCTGCAGGGTTTTGGGTTTGTTTGGTTTTTTTTAGATTTAGGGATCAAGAGAGCAGAAACGTGTGTGCTACCTGCATGGAACATGGCAGGGTGCTTCCATGGCTCTCAGGAAGGTTTCAGTTGAGAGTCTCTGGGTTTTCAGCCAGAGACTCTCGACCACAGCCCAAACTCCAGCCAAGAAACAATGGCTGGATCGCCCAGCTGAGGTTTCTCTATTCTAAGAAAGATCGCAGCAATCAGATACTGAGAAAACCTGAACCTAGTCAGCATTTTTCCAGCAATGACCCAGAGCCACCTCTGAGGCCCTGCCTTGCTTCCTGCTGAGCTGAACCCCAGAATAATTGACTGCCCACAGCAGGGCCCACCTCAGCCTACATGCTCCCCTCCTACTCCCACTCTGTGGGAGCCAGGGAGGAACTTGCAACACCATCAGTGAGCAGAGTTTTGTCTACTGGACAAATATTTGCAGAGCACTCCCATCATGCTGAAGCCGTTCCCAGTCCTGTCTAACCAGCTGCAGCAGAATGTTCCAGTTCTCTGGACAGTTGCCACTAAGGGTCATGGTCCAAAGCATCCATTGACCAGAGAGCTGACCCCGAGGATCAGTGCCTCGGGCCTGGCACTGTAGAGCTACCCTTCCCCGGCTTCAGCCTTTCTTCCGAGAAATGGAAGCAAGAGTCCTTCCAGGCACAGGGAGCCTTGGCACCTGCTGGAAACAGCTTAGCCAGTGAGCACGTTTGGGGGGGTGGGGGGGGGCGTGCTGTGCTGGAGTCACCAAGACAAAGGATCAAGCTGTCAAGGTAACTGGAAGCGTTATTATTTTAAGCATGAAGATCTTCAGCTAGCAATTGGGGTACATACCTTTAATCCCAGAACTCAGGAGGCAGAGGTGTTCTGCGAGACTAGCCTGGTTTACAGAGTAAGCTCCAGAACAGCCAGGGCCACACAGAGAAACCCTGTAGATAGATAGATAGATAGATAGATAGATAGATAGATAGATAGATAGATAGATAGATAGATAATAGTTTCTAAAATATTAATTACTGGTCAAACATGGTGATACATGCCTGTCATTTCTAGCTGCTAAAGCAGGAGAATGATGAATTTCAGGCCAACCAAGGAAAAACAGAAAGGAAAGATAGAAGGAAAGCTTTTCTTTTTTCTTTTCTTTTCTTTTCTTTTCTTTTCTTTTCTGGTAATATGGCTTGAAATACCACAGAGTATTAAGAAGGAGAGTTAGGGGCTGGTGAGATGGCTCAGCGGATAAGAGCGCCCGACTGCTCTTCCGAAGGTGATAAGTTCAAATCCCAGTAACCACATGGTGGCTCAAACCATCCGTAACGAGATCTGGCTCCCTCTTCTGGAGTGTCTGAAGACAGCTACAGTGTACTCACATATAATAAATAAAAATAAAAAAAAAGAGGAGAGTTACCCGAACAATAAATCAGTCCTCTATAAAATTAACATATGCAAATAAATATTCTATAGACACTCCAACAATAAAGAACAGCAGGGAGAGGAAAACCTGAATTTCAATGGTGATAAACTTATTGACTGGTATTAGGGAATGGCGGGTGTGGCAGGTGTGGTGGGCGTGGTGGTAAACTCTAGTTAGGAGGCTGAGGCAGGAAAACAAGAGTTTGAAGCCAGCCTGGGCTACATAACCAGACCTTGTTTTACTTATATTTTTAAGATTAAAAATTTAATTTCTGTGTATGCTACATGTATGCAGGAGTCCCTCTGAGGACAGAAAGGGATGCTGGATTCCATGGGGCTGGGGCTGGAAAGTGAACTGGGGTCCTCTGGCAGGGTAGAGAGTGCTCTTAAGTGCTGAGCAGTCTCTAGCCCCAAGACAGACAGACAGACGAATGCCAGTTAGATGGGTCATCAGGCAGAAACACTTGCTGCATAAGCCTGACTACACATACACTAATAATAATAATAATAATAATAATAATAATAATAATAATAACAGCAACAACAGAAAACATTTTTAAAAGAAAAGGGAGATAAGAACAGGAGGTAAACAAAGTCTACCAAAACTTCAAAGTGAAATTTAAGATAAAGCATCAAGTGATAAAGGAAAGCGGTAAAGCCCACTCACACACTACAGTTGCCTACTGTACAAGAAAACCACATACAGAAAGAGTCACGGACCCACTTGTTCCTGTAAAACATTGTCGTCGTGCCAAAGAATAACTCAGAAAGCAACAGGGCTGACCCCAGCGGGGGAGTGTGGAAACATCAGGATGGACGGCCATGTGCTGAGGGAGGCATTTTTTTACTTTGCTGCTTATAGATTTTTTTNTACAGTTGCCTACTGTACAAGAAAACCACATACAGAAAGAGTCACGGACCCACTTGTTCCTGTAAAACATTGTCGTCGTGCCAAAGAATAACTCAGAAAGCAACAGGGCTGACCCCAGCGGGGGAGTGTGGAAACATCAGGATGGACGGCCATGTGCTGAGGGAGGCATTTTTTTACTTTGCTGCTTATAGATTTTTTTTGACATGCAAAACCAAACACTAAACCAAAATCATCTCAATCAATCAATCAATCATGATGAAGGGAACAGAACACAGCGCTATCAGCAGCAAGCTAAAGCAGCTGTAATCCAGATAGAGCCCACCAATGGGCCCCAAGGAGATGGTGCCTTCTTCTCTCTCAGCACTGCAGCCCATCCAGGCAATACCCAATGTGGTATGTGGCTGCTAGGACTGTGTGTCTTCAGACAAAACACAAAACAAGCAAACTCAGAAAGCCAGGAGCCAATGTTTTCTTTGCTAGAGAGAGGAAACAAGGTGTGTGTGTGGGGGGGGGGGTGAGCTCACCATGCAGGTCAGAGTTAGAAGGGTCAAGGTTCTAAGGGGAAAGAGAATGCATACAAGCGTGGGTGTGCACGTTGGTCTGTGTGCAACTATGTGTGAGACCAGCTGCACACGTCTCCTTCCTAACTCTTGGTCTGTTCACTAAGAGCCCATGGGGGCAATGACCTCAGTGGGGTGAGCTGGGTATATGAGTAAGCATCATCATCTATGCAAAGAACTGGAGCAGAGAGAAAGGATAGCGAACACTTATGCACTTACTGTTTCGGTAGGGATGGTGGGGATGTGGGGATGGTGATGGTGATGGTGGGGATATGGGGGTAGTGGAGATAGTTGTGATGGGAATCTTGGCAGAGATAGCAATGGCAGTATTGGTGGAATGATTTTGGCAGAGATGATGTCAGAGATATGACTTCACACACTGAACATTGCCTGAAAATCTCTTATCGTTTAGTTTCATGTTTTGTGTATTTTATGGCAATTTTAAAAAAAAGATTAAGTATTAGCCGGCCGTGGTGGTGCACGCCTTTAATCCCAGTGCTTGGTATGCAGAGGCAGGTGGATTTTTGAGTTCGAGGCCAGCCTGGTCTAAAGTGAGTTCCAGGACAGCCAGGGCTATACAGAGAGACCCTGTCTTGAAAAACCAAAAAAAAAAAAAAAAAAAAAAAAAAAAGATTAAGTATTAATTCACTTAATTTCCCCACTTTCCTTGCTTTCTTTTGGTGTGTTTGTTTGTTCTTTAGCGAGGGTCTCACATACCCCAGGCTGTCCGAAAAATCTCAATCTAGCTGATATATGACTGATATATGGGATTACAGTCATGCACCACACCTGCCTGACGCTGTGCTGGAGATGGAACCAGGGCTTCATGCATGATAGGTGAGCACTCTGCCAAGGGATTCGCATTTCCAGTCCCCAAAATTTATTAAAGACAAAAAGATACAGAAGCCATGAAGATGTTTTTATTAATTAAATCCTAGTTTGAGCATAAACATAACAACAGTGACATATTACAACCCAAAGAAAAAAGACTCTAATAGTCTGTATTGATACTAATTAATATCTGTATTAATCAATAATCTGTATCTTAGTGCATGTACTGGCTAGGTTTGTGTCAACTTGACACAGCTGGAATTATCACAGAAAAAGGAGTTTCAGTTGGGCAAATGCCTCCATGAGATCTAGCTGTGAGGCATTTTCTCAATTAGTGATCAAGGGCCCCTTGTGGGTGGGACCATCTCTGGGCTGGCAGTCTTGGGTTCTATAAGAGAGCAGGCTGAGCAAGCCAAGGGA
>CACVCL010034286.1:0-61094 GCA_902729485.2 Mus minutoides
AGTAAATGTTCTTCTTTTTGCTAGAATACTGATTACTGAAGATTGCTATGTAGTGATGTATTACTGATACTAAAGTGTAGTCGTTATTGGACTTAAGAGGCAGGTTTTTAAAAGAAGAATATTGGGAAGGATCCTGTAAAAAAAATTGTGGTACATTACTGCACAACTAGGGGGACAATGCAGCCAGACATTTGATAGCCTTAGGGATTATTGTCATTGTTGTTTAATTATGAGATTGTGGTGACTTTATGTAAAATGCTATACTAAGGCCTGAAGAAATAGTTGAGTCTCAAAAATTCTTGGTTGGCAAGCATGAGGACCTGAGTTTGATTCTTAGAACCTATGTTAAAACAAACAAAAAGAATGAAAGAAAGAAAGAAAGAAAGAAAGAAAGAAAGAAAGAATTCAGGTTTGGTGCAGGCAATTGTAATAACAGCACTGGGGAAGAGGGGACAAGAGGTGAGTGGGGCTTAATTCCATAATTGGAAAGCTGCAGGCCACTGAGAGACTGTGTCTTACAAAACAAATACCATTGGAGGAACACCTAAGGAACATTTACCACATTTGTCCTCTTGTCCTCCAAATGTGTGCAGACACATGTATACACACACACACACACACACACACACACACACACACCCGCCATGCTAGCTACTGCTGAAACACGTGCATGTGCCATGCATGTGTGTCAGAGCATCCTCTGGGAATGATATTCTGGAGAAGTGGAAGGAACGTGTGTAAGATTTACAGAATTACAGCCACTGGACTGTAACTTCTGGATTGTGCTCATGGAAAATGTGATGGGTCTTTGCTGTCTTGGGTGTGGTCTGTATCATTGCTCTGGTCAGATAACAACAAAGTCCTTGGCCTCCCATGAAGAGAGCAGAAACAATTTACTTTTGATCGGATTCTCCTTTAAAGTCATCTGCCTAGCACTTCTCAGGGAAATTTGTATCTTTGTTTCTTTTGTTTTTCACTCTGGTGTGCTACTTTCAACTAGTAGATTTTATAGATTGTTCTTTCTTTCCCAGAATGGCATTTAGTAATTTCTCTACCCCAGACTCTTTTCCATTCTCTTCTTTGTCTTTTCTCTTCCTCTTCTTCTTTCCCCTCTCCCCCATTGTCTTTTTCTCAACTTCCTTCTCTTTCTCTTTCTGCTCTTCCTCTTCCTCCACATCCTGCTCCTCCTATCTTTCTGAATACCAAACAAACAAACAAACAAACAAGCAGCAGCAACAACAACAGAAACATCATGTCTTAGTGTTTTATTGCTGTGAAGAAACACAATGAGCATTGCAACTCTTATAAAGGCAAACATTTAATTGGGGCTGGCTTATAGTTCAGAAGTTTAATCCTTTGCCCTCGTGGCAGGAAGCATAGCCGCACATAGGCAGATATGGTGCCAGGAGGGGGGTGGAAGCCAACATTTCTCCATCTTGATTAATAGGCAGCAGAGGAGACTGTGAGCCACACTGAATACAACCTGAGCATATAATAGACCTCAAAGCTTGCCCTCCACAGTGACACACTTCATCCAGCAAGACCACATCTTCTAATAGTGCTACTCCCTATGGGCTACATTCACACACATGACTCTATGGTGTTCATACCTATTCAAACCACCACACTACACCAACCAACCAACCAAGCAACCAAAACAGGACCAGAAACTATAGACTTTTTTTTTAATCAGGTCTTCTCATCTTACATTCTTTGCATGCAGCATCTCCTTGCAAATGTGATGAGCACATGTCATATATGTGTAGTCATACATATGCTCTGTTTGCTCTCCATTGCCAAATCTCTATTGGGCTAGAAGAAGAGAGAAGACAACAGTTATTTTCTGTATACTACTGCTGATGGCTGCAATGGTGAACTCAGGTTTACCCCTCAGTTCATAACTCTTCCTTGGGAGATCTTTGTTTTGAATATAGATAGTATCCCTTGTTGTTTTCCAGTTGACGAGTATCACTCTGTTGGGAAAGTGTGTGTGTGTGTGTGTGTGTGTGTGTGTGTGTGTGTGTGTGTGTGTGAGAGAGAGAGAGAGAGAGAGAGAGAGAGAGAGAGAGAGAGTTGTGTGACTTCCTTAGTTTCTCTCAAATGAGAATATGCATTTACATCTGTAGCTTAGATTGGTGTCTGAAGAAGAATGACGTGGAAAAACTTTAAGTATTGTAAAACTGAAAGTCTTCTCGATTTTAATGTCTTCTTTCCTCTAGTTACCTCATGAGCCCAGTGATAGTATCCATCTGGTTAAGCCTATTTTCTGGGGGTATATGACTCAAGGCTGAATTTATATTTGTTGGATGAGTGCAAGAAAGAACTAATAAAACACAATCTAATTTCAAAATGGCATAATGCAGAATACATTTGGAAGAATAGGAAAAACAGGTCACTGTCTAGGTAGATGGGGAGTTTCTTGGTATTTTCTGCATTGAGAAAAATGCACATACTTCGTTCATATTAAGGAAAACTTGTTAATAAGGCATATTTTCAAAAATTGTTTTCATAAGGGCTGATTTTTAACACAATTGCTCTGTCACAAAGATATTCTCTCTGTCCAAGTATGGAAATTACACTTGCTGACCAAAACCTCCTAATCTGGGCTCACAAAGTGATGTCACCATGCCACTGCCACTGTCATGGTGAGAGGACTCTCCAGTGTTCCCGCAGACTTCACTGTACTATACTAAATTCTCATGTCTCTATTCCCAGTGTTAGCATACAGTTAGAGAGAGATGCTTGAGAAGAGGCCATTAAAAAGAACACATAGTCATTTAATCACATTTTTTTTCCAGGAATGATTTGTTATTGACAGAGAATTTGGGGGAGGGATGTCTTGCTTGACTTTGATGTCATATAAACAACACTTTATTGGTTACTTTTCTTCATACTGTGACATGATATTGGACAAAAGAAACCCAAGAGGGCTTAATTTGGTTCGCAGTTGAACACAGTCCTCCTGGAAGCAAGAACTGGTGAAAGGGGCCCGAGACATCTGCTTGAGTGGCATCCCGAATATGTGAGAGAGATAAAAACAGACTCTCCGCTCACTTTTTCTGTTCCTCCAGCCCTGGGACCAAGCCCATGGAATGGTGCCGCCCTCCTTCAAGGTCAGTTTCCCCGCCTTGTTCAGACTGCCCTGGAATTACCTTCACAGCCATTCCGGAAGCTTTGTTTCCCAGTTCCTTCTAAATTTCATGGAATCTACAATGGAGCTGAATCGGCGAGGGCTAGGATGGCTCTGGTATAAGGGCTTCCCCTTATTTTCCTCTCTGCATAGGTTCTGGGGACTCCTACGATTTGTAGATGTGTGTAATGCAGCCACGCCCTCCTGTCTGTGCTGTGCATAGGTTCATATGCTGTGCACAGTGGATTCCTCACATGGAGCGCCCAGCATACATGATATAGCTGTGCAGAGATGCTCCCTTCCGTTCATTGTAGTGTGCGAGCGGCTCTGGGTACATTCTTCGATGTTGAAGTTTCCTGTCAGACATTCTCTAACTTCATCAGCATGCCACTTCTCTTCCTGTGTTATGAAGTCATGCTTTTGTGAAGATTGTCTTCGTAGCTCCTCATTTTATTTGAAACACATCTAAGAACTCAACTTGTTTAGCTTCCATATGAAATATCCCTTCCTCTTCCCTGGCTCGTGAATTGAAAGTCATACATGGTCTCCAGATGGTGGTGCTGTTTTCGGAGGTTGGAGAACCATTTGGACCTGAAGCAGAGATACAGGATAGTGAATTGTGGCCAGAGGGTGGTAGGTCTTCCACAGTTCTACCACTGCCTTCTGCTTCCTGTCCCTTTAAGGATATTGGAGCTACATGTCCCAGTCTCCAGGAATCTTGCCATATTTTCTCCACTACATGGACCTATTCACATCAGAAGCAAAAATACCTAATTTTTTAACTTACTTCTCCTTAGGTAGTGAACAGAAAAATAATTAGAACACCAATGCTAATAGCTCTGTATAAATCAGTTATTTTAAAAGATGGAAGAATACAGGGAAAAGATGAGAATAGGGACAGGATTGGAGGGAAGGAAGGAGAAAAATAAATAAATAAAAAGGAGAAGATAAATTCAACACTTTGCCCTTTAGCTGAAAATCTGAATTCCAAAGTGGTTTAGTATTTTCCCTGACAATAAAAACTATTCTCTTTCCTACTATCCCCACTCCTTAGAAGATACTTGAAATTCTAAATAGCAATTTCCTGTTATATACATATTGTCAATTAACATAAATATGCTGTAAAAACCCAAATGTGAGTTTAATGGTTCACACTTAGCTTTGCTTTGTTCACACATTACTGAGAGTCAACTCCAGCCAGTGATCAAAGAAGAAGTGAACAGATCCATCTTGACATCTTTTTGAATCCTTGGCTTGTGAAAGTTGCATATTTTCAATTTAGATTATTGCCTCTGAAACTGAAACATGAGAGAAAGAGAAATAAATACTATTTTCTTTGATCTTTGAGAATCATATTAACAGTTGCACAATAGTGAGAATAGATTTAACACTGCTGAACTGTACAGTTAAAAATAGATAAGATGGCCTGGTGGTCATGGCAAACATCTTAATCCTACACTGGGGGGTGGGGGAGGAGAGGCAAGAGAATCAACTTGATTCTCTGAGTTCAAGGCCAGCCTGGTCTACAGAGCAAGTTTTGGGACAGCAAGGGATATACAGAGAGACCCTGTCTCAAAACAAATACTAAACCAAACCAACAAACCAAACAACAGCAACAGCAACAACAAAACCAGATAACATGTAGATGAATAAAATGAAGAGAAAGAGCTGGAAGTAGGGCAGTTTAGAGAGGAAGAAGAGGAGAGAAGACATCACTCTTCCTGTGTCTCCTTTTCTCTGTCACAGTAATTAATGAGATATTTGTGAGCCTTGAATACCTTGATATTTCAGAGCACTGGGGGAGTGTATCACAGGACAGGAGTAACCTTTGCTATATCTTTCTTTTACTGTTTTTGTAGCAAAACATAACCCATACTAGTCAGTACATATCAGTCACTTGAAGAATGAGGATGGAGAAGTGTGCAAAGAAAGGAATGACTTGAATGTCTTTGTAGGACTGAGTATCGTTGCTTGGTTTTGATACTGGGAGACACTAAGGGCCATTGGAGCATACGTGGGTATGGCACAGAGAAGGTACACCAGGTGTGTGTGGTGTTCATACATCTAATTTTGAAATATTGATACTGAGCCACAACACTGTGAGAACTTCCTGCCCACGAAAACCACCCCCAGGACAAAGTCAATAGAAGACGGTCCAGGTTTGGCCTGAGATGATTAGGCATAAGCTTTGGTTGGAAGAAGACAGATGGAAGAATCTTTCCAGCACTCCACGTTCCTCATCTATAAAATGGTGATAACAGTAGCATCTTGTTTACTAAACCTGTTACAGTAATTTAGGGAGGGGCTGGAGATATGGCTCTTGCAGAAGACCCAGATTCAGTGCCCAGCATCTACATAGTGACTGACAAACATCCATAACTCCATCTACAGGGAATATGAGCACCTTTACTGGCCTTTGTGGATATCAGGAATGTTTATAGTACACACAGATACACACAGCCCAACGTTCATTCATATGAAATAGAAACAAATATTTTTTAAAGACAGGAATCTACAGTGCTCTTATTTGCAAAGTACTCAAGCAGAATTGGGCCAAGTGTGATTTTTCTTTGAGTGTGGCTTCAGAACTCCTTTGGATTTCAGGAGGAAGATTTAATCACGGAGGCTCTTTTAGCCTGGCTTCTTTTAGCAATTATTTCAACAGTGTGGAGGAAGTTTTGCTACATTGAGAAGCAACCAGAAAATAAACAAACGGGGCAAGCAAAAGCATTTCTACCCACGCTGCAGCTAGTGTCGTTAAGTAGAAATCAATCTTAATTTATCTTTAAAAATGAATCATGGATAAATTATCATGAATCTCAAAGGAGCTGAGTCTGACATAAGGAGGAGCTATTGTAACTGTCTGGTGATAATACTGAAGAAAGCAGTGAAGAGATGAAGGGAAGGGATTGAAAATGGAGGGGGGGGCGAGGAAGAGAGACTGACTAAAGAGAAGGAAGAGAAGAAGCTAGATTCGAAGTGAGAGACAGGAAGCCAAGAGAAAAAAAATCAAGGTTTATCGACTAGTTTATAAAACAGACAAAAAAATCAATAGTGTTTTCTCTGACACTTGAGATAACTTCCCGGTGATGCTGGGCAGCTTGCTAAAGGAGATGGGTCCCCATGACTGACAGCCTCTCTCCTGAACAAGTTGAGTTTCTTTATTTTTACATCTCCTCAGGTGGGAAGCAGTGCAGCCTGTCACCTCTCCACAAGGATGAAAGGGCTTTCATCAGCATGTCACTATGTAAGGGACTTCAGAGCTGGAGCAGAAGGTGGTAGAACAAGGCATGGGGATAATTATTTCTTCTTCTTCTTCTTCTTCTTCTTCTTCTTCTTCTTCTTCTTCTTCTTCTTCTTCTTCTTCTTCTTCTTCTTCTTCTTCTTCTTCTTCTTTCCTCCTCCTCCTGTTCGTCCTCCTTCTATTTTGTGCCTAGGGTGTCTATCAGTAATTAATTCTGTCCTACTGGCTGCTGAAACCTGATAGCATGCTAAAACTTTGAAAGATCATTGCCAAAACTAGCCATAAAAACAAAGAACTGAGCATGGGTCCTCCAACTTTAGATCTGCACAGGCAACTATTTGGGGGGCGGGGCAGAGGGAATTGGAAGCCTTGCATGGACTCCTGTTTATATCTCTGATTAAACATGGGTGTCCACCAAAGTTAGCATGCGTCCACAGGTCTGCTATTCTTACTCAGTTGTAAAAAAGTCAAAGCAGCTTCATAGAGTCAGTACAGCTCTGACACACACAAAATTCAGAGTAAATGCATTAATTTGAAGTACGAGGCTTAAACAACAAGTTGTAGATATGAGGCTTACTAGTAAACTTAATGTCTCTTAACATTTTGTTCCTGGTGATAACAGAAAAATTCCTTTTCCCTAAGTTATCCTGGTCAACAGAATTTAATCACCATCTCCCAGGAGTTTATAGACAGGTGTAGCAGGATCAGGTTGCAGTTCTTAAACCAAAATTCTGCCATCGAGTGGGACTAACTTATGATGGACCATTTCATTTTTCATAAATCTGATCTGTTCTTTGGAGACTGTGGTCAGCCATGTGGGTTTTAGAAGACCGGAGTAGAATGGAAATCCAGTACAGTGGTTGCTGAAAGCAGAAAAGAAAGCATCTACTACTCCCTGACTTTTGTCTATAATCAAGCTATAGGTAAAGACTGTCTCTAAAGTAACTACTTACAAACCGTTGTAAAGTTAGTGTGAACACAGACATGATCCATGGCCCAAAGGGCTAGGGGGAAGCTTGGTCCACCAGTGTTCGCTGAGCAAGCTTGAGAACCAGAGTTTGATACCCAGAAGGTATGCTATAAAGCAGAGCATGGTTCAATCCCAGGCTGGGGTGGTGGACACAGTGAAAACTTGGCACTCACAGGCTAGCCTGCCTAATCTATTTCACTGGCTCTAGGCAAGTAGTGTGACTCTCTCTCAAGAACAAAACAGAAAATCAATAAGATAAAGGGACAAGAGAAATAATTCAGGGCTTAGAAGGATGTACAGTTTTTGAGGAGACCTGAGTTTGGTTCTAACACTTTCAGACACATAAACACACACATTAATACACAACTCTCATATACATAAACACATACCTGTACAAACACATCTACAGAGAGACTTTTGAAAATTCAGGAACCTCACACTTGTAGTCTGGCTTTTATATGCTATATTATGTATTGTGATGAGACATTCACTTCTGTCTATTCCCTGCAAAACTGCTATCCCTACAATATATGGGAAGGCAATTTGTGCCAACTCAAGTGGAAACACAAAGGGAGAGTATATGTGCCCTGTAGTTGGTAGACAAGTATTTGATAATGTGGCAATCACAGTATGTTTTACATTTATCTGTATTATCACTTACGAGAAATAACATTCCTAAGGGACACTTGAAGAAGGGAGACCCTTTTGTGACTTCAAAGCCTGAGGTTCTGGGTATGACCTAAGCCTGATGATGAATTAGTTTCAGTTGATCAAAGGCACTGTCTTCTGAGGGAGTCAAGGCTATGTTGTGTCTTGGTGGCTTCTCTGCTTTACATGAGCAAGAAGGCTTTCACAGACAGGACACAAGTAGTTCTCATTTTGGGGGTTTCTTGATAGAAGATACCAGCTGAGCTACAAAGAAGAGTACAGCTGGAAAAGCTGATGTTCAGCTCCATTTATTTCAGGTCATCCACACTCTCTTTGCATTGTTCCTAGGCCACACTTCAGAGATAATGCATTATCTGTGGCAGTCTCCCTAAATTCTCTAACTTTTGTAGCTAGTTTCTTTTATAAACTTTCCCCCAATTGTTGTTTCCATATCTTCCCTATTATACATATCTTCCCTATTATACCATAAATTCATGGAGAGCTAGAATGAAACCAGGCTAAAATCATTTACAACGTACAAGACCATATTGCAGTGTGTGTGTGCGCACTTCATGTGTATTTACTTTTCATGGATAGTGTATATGGAGGAAACTGACAAGCGTAATTAACTCACAATATTTTGATCATGTATCTTTTCTTTCTGAAGTCTCTTGATCACATTTTGAGTGAAGACTTATTTTTTTTTTATTTTATAAATACAGAAAAGAAGGATCAGAAGATAGAAGGATCACACTCAACAGTAAACAGCAGGTGTTTTATTATCCTGGTTTCTCAGTTGAAGTGGGGTGAAGCATCTTGTTGAGGTTTGAAGACAACTTGGGCAGGCAGCTTGTGTAAACTGGTCAATGAGTATCTGCATCTCAAAACCTGGACACCAGCCTGCCATTATTTAGATTTGGTGTGCCTAATGGGAGTCCCTTAGGTCACTGGGGACATCCTCACAAGGGAATCATAGGATACCAGTCCCCCTATTTTTTCTTTTGCTTTCTAGCTATCTTGCCCTCCATTCAACATAACAACTAGCAGTTCAAAGCTTGACCCTCTAAACTACTGAGTGCAGATGCCCCCTTTTACTTTATAAGTTAACTATCCTGAATATTTTGCCACTGAATGGATAGCTGTTAGCATAATCAGATTCAAACTTTAGTAATGCTGAAGGGCAAGAAAGATCTGACCTCAAACCAATTACATCAGCTAAGTGAACAGTTCAGAATGTCTTCTGGAGCTACATGGCTTTAAGGAAACAAGATGACTTGGTGACAGGAAGCAGAAACTTCAAAAAATGTGGTTGACTGATGTGGAGAAAGCAGCAAGAGATCCAGAGGAGAAATTGGATCGGTGCTGAGGAAGGGAACATACATAGGCACAAAGATCTAGCTGCAAGAGAATCAGCTTCAGATGGTTTTTAAATGTTAATTTTTTATTAGATATTTTCTTCATTTACATTTCAAGTGCTATCCCTCTTTCCTAGTTTCCTCTCTGAAAGTCCCCAATACCCTCCCCCTACCCTGCTCCCCAGCCCACCCACTCCTGCTTCCTGACCCTGGCATTCCCCTGTATTGGGGCATATAATCTTTGCAAGACCAAGGGCCTCTCCTCCCATTGATGGCCTAATAGGCCATCTTCTGCTACATATGCAGCTAGAGACAAAAGCTTGGGGGGGGGGAGTAATGGTTAGTTCATATTGTTCCACCTATAGGGTTGCAGACCCCTTTTGCTCCTTGGGGACTTTCCCTAGCTCCTTCATTGAGGGCCCTGTGTTCCATCCAATAGATAATTTTAAAATAGAAATCAGTCATCAAACCCAGACACTATTACATAGGACAGCAAGAGTTTGCTGAAGGGACCCTGATATAACTGTCTCATATGAGGCTATGCCAGTGCCTGGCAAATACAGAAATGAATGCTCACAGTCATCTATATGATGGAACACAGGGCCTCCAATGGAGAAGCTAGAGAAAGTACCCCAGGAGCTGAAGGGGTCTGTAACCCTATAAGAGGAACAACAATATGAACTAACCAGAACCTCCAGAGCTCATGTCTCTAGCTGCATATGTAGCAGAAGATGGCCTAGTTGGCCATCAGTGGGAAGGGAGGCCCCTTGGTATTTCAAACTTTATATGCCCCAATACAGGGGAACGCCAGGGCCAAGAAGTGGGAGTGGGTGGGTAGGGGAGCAGGGCGGGGAGAGGGTATAGGGAACTTTTGGGATAGCATTTGAAATGTAAATTAAGAAAATATCTAATTAAAAAAAAAGAAATCTGTATGTGTGCCTACAGTTCAAGGTTAGAACACTAACCTTGGGAAATCAAGTTACTTAAAGTGAGGAATTGTGCCATGTCTGTAGCAAGCCTGTAGTCCCAGCTGCTGGTGAGGCTGAAGGAGGAGGATCACTGAGTCCAAAGCTCAAGGTTAGCCTGGGAATTTGTTTTATAGTCAACTGGATAGAACCTAACCTGGGAAGAGGAGTTGCAGCTGCAAATGCCTTGATCAGATGAGACTGAGCAGTGAACATGCCTGTAGGACATTGTCTTGAGGTCCAACTGATAGAGGAAAGTCCAGCTCACTGAGATTGGACCCATCCCTAAGCAGGGGGTCCCTGCTTAAATAAGAAAGTTAGCTGAGCACAGGCCATTTAGTGAACCAGGAAGCATCAGTCTCCCATGGTTTCTGTTCCAGCTCCTTCTTAGGTTCTTTCTCCAAGTTCCTGAGTGATAGAAGAGTAAACTGAAATGAACCAGTTCCTCTTCACAGTTGCTTCTGATCATGGTGTTTATCACGGCATTGGAAAGCAAACTGGAACCACAATCTAATGAGAGCCTACATAAAAACAAAACTGAACAAGCAACCCCAAGCAAACACCCACAAAACAACAGTAAAATGAAACACAGAAGTGTTGAGTTAAACACAGCATTCTGGCTTCTTTCCATTCATCGGTCATCTACACAACACAGATGAAATGCCTGAACAATTTCTTTTCTCCTTTTTCTTTTTTTCTACACTAAATTGGTATTTGGTTGAGTGGAAATAAACATGTAGAAAAACAGTGAAAAGAAGGATTCTTTTACTTTCTTAAAATTCTCATATGTAAACCATACACAGTTTTTGTTCCACTCTAACCTATAATGAAAAGTGTGCTTTGAGTCGACCAAAATTCACTCCCATCATAGAAGGAAACAAGAGGAAGTTGGTGAGCAAGTAGTGATTAAACAGCCATTCTCATGAATTTTTTTAAAGAAGACTTGCTAAATAAAAGGCCGCATAAGAATCATTATAAAATGTCTTTTAAGGAGGTAGGGAGTTGAAGAGATATATCAGCAGACATGAGTCAGCAGATGCTGATCTTGCAGAAGATCCAGATTCAGTTCTCAGCACCCACATGTTGACTCACAATCAGGTAAAACACTAGATGCAGGGAATTTGGTGCTGTCTTTTGGCCTCCAAGGGCACCAGACGTTCATGTGGAGGACATATATACACTTATGCACATGAACTAAAAATAGACCTCTTTAAAAAAAAATACATCAACAAAGTCTATGTTATAGTCATGTCAGTTAACAGCCAGGGCTATACAGAGAAACCCTGTTTCAAAAAACCAAAAACCAAAACAAAACCAACAAGCAAACAAACATAGTGCCCAACCTCCCATCCTCAAACATGACTAAGTGTAACCTCAATAATCAGGAAGATGAAGAGTTAAAAGAGAAGGCTTCATTTGGGAAATACTTGTTTCAGACTATCTGGATATACATGCATCCAGGTTTCCAAGACCCACTTTCAGCCACTTTTGTAGGAGCTAGTCTCCATGGCATACTCCCCAGAAAATTATGTCTCCTGCTATTTCACACTTGGGATGTCCCTATATATGCTTTGGAGAACAGAATAAGGCACAAATGATGTATCAGCCTTATAGAGATCTTCATCTTCAAACTAGGTCTTTGGGAATGTGTGATTTAGGGTTATTCTCTTTTAAAACACAGTATAAAAGAGGCTTAAATCTAAAGAAGACCTATGTAGATGTTCCTATTCATTGTCCCATCTGAGCTTCCAAAGCGGTCCTCAGCTTCACACTGATAGCTCAGTCTGAACATTTTTATCCCCTAGATATGCATACATGGACCCTTGGGCATCCAGAGCCAGTCTTAACTCTTATAAACCAACCTGCACATGAGCATCCCTAGTCTTAGTTTAGCATTTGTAGCCAAAGCTGAGAATCTTTATCCCCATATAGGATTCAAGCTCAGCATCTATAACCCAGGCAAGCATTCAGAATTTCAGGTGAGAATCCATAGCATCAGTTGAGCATCTTCCCTATCTGAGCATCCAGCAGCAGTTGTCATGCAGCTGTTGAACTCTTTGGGCATGTAGCCAAGTTGAGTCTTCTAGGAACCCCAACCCAGCCGCTCTCTGATTAGAACAATAGCAAACATACCACAATAGCAAACATACCGAGTGAGAGCTATCTCTCCCACACAGCATACAGAACTAGGAACTCATTCTGTTGTGCAGCAATAGATACTTGGCTACTGGTTAGAAAAGAGAAGTTAGGAATACTAATTAAAGGTAAGGCCCACAGCAGAAGGAATTGGAAGTTAAATTTGAGGGAAGTAATGGGGACCATTGAAATTAAGAGAAGAAATCAAAACACAGCAGTTAGAGACCATTTAGCAGGAAGAGCAAGCAAAGAGTAAACGCCAGCACCAGATCCTCACAATAATCATTACTAAATTACATCCCATCAGGCTCATGTATTCTTGATAACACAGAATTAGGAAGACAAATTACACTCTCATCAACATATTATTTTGCAACCCTCAGAGCTGAGGAATAACTTTTCAGAGATTTTTTGTTGTTGTTGTCAAAGATGAAATGATGACATTGTGTTAAAATTTCAGCAGGTAAGTTTCTGTTTTCTATAAATTTATTATTGAAGAACATTTTGCAACAGTCTCACCTGTTCAAATATTCCTACTCTTAGCACCTAACAAATTGTCTTCCAATGCCTATTCGAGGTATTGAATCACATTAAGGGATATTTGTTTTAGTTTTTATTTGTGTATGGTGTGTGTGTGTGTGTGTGTGTGTGTGTGTGTGTGTGTGTGTGTGTGTGTGTGTATCAGGCCTGTGTGTCATGGCACACATGTGGAAGTTAGATAACTTTGGAAGTCATGTCTGGCTTTCTACTCCGTTGAAGCAAAGATGTCTCTTTTGTTTCTGCTCTGCAGGGTATTGCAGTCCAGCTGGTCCATGAACTTCAGGTTCATTTGATTTCTGTAGAAGTGTTGGTTTTACAGCTGTAATGACACCTGGCTTCCTACATGGGTAAAAGGAATTGAACTCAGGTCATTGGACTTGCACATCAAGTGCTTTTCCCAAGGAATCACCTCCCCAGCACCACATTCCTTACATCGCAGAGTCACTTTGTGAAGAGAAACATTGGTGTCTGGTAGCTACTTCCTCTTCTAGACTCCATCCCTAAAAGGATGAACACAATAAGATTCAGAATTCTGCTTGTGACTGTCCGTCAAGGAGGATGTGAAGCAAGGAGGATGGCAGACCTGACATACTGAACATAAACTACCTGTGCAAGGCAGCGTAGCAGTTGCCTTTTTCTTATTGTTTGTTTGTCTGCTTATATATGTCTCTATGTATGCATTTTGTTATACAGCCCACACTGGCATTGATGGTCCTGATGCTGCCTCCCAGGTGCAAGCATTTGCCACTACTCTCAGACCTTCATTATCATTGTTAATTCCTTCCAGCTGCCATGTCTAGTAAACTTTGTCCTATTTATAGCTGAAGAATCTGTGCCTTAGGGGACTTGCAGAGACTCAAAAAAAGAGAGTGGCTTCTGTTATTCTATACTGTATCTCCCACCATCCGCTGTTATCTGAATTGCTGAAAATCTACTGTGTAAAATGCTGCTATCAGCCAGCTGACTTATTTTGACCATATTTGAAACCTTTCTAATAATCTGAGGTCCCAGCACAAGTGGAAGGGCCTGTCTGGAGTCATTCCTCCCGCATCCACACCACCAAGTCTCTTCCTCTTTCCTGCCCCTGTTTAATTTGAGGACTCCTGAGATCTCCTTAGAGTGTTTGTCATTTTTACAATGGCCATTTTTCTTTGACTTGGAGAAAAAAAAAACATATTCTGTGCTAGTATTCATGTACATTCCTTAAAGAGCTCCCAAATAAGTTGATTCCCAATGAACTTAAGATTTTAATTCAGTTTACCCCATTGGAGCTGCAAAAGAGAGTCACATTTTTAAATGCATGATGACATATGGCTGTTCATTATTTATACATTCTGTAGCAGACTATAAATTTTTCTTTGGACATATATCGAGGCAATGAAACCATTTTGGTTGCAAACACATAAATCATGCTTACAGTTATTAGTCTAAATGTAACACCACCCGGGTTCTAGATCAAAACCTTTAAAAACCTATTGTAATTGATGTCTGCATGCATAACTTATGTCTGATTTTATTAAAGGTTCTCATTATTATTTATATATTTGGAACATTATCATCCTAGCTATGATTCTCTATACAGAGTAAATTATTTCGGGGTACAGGATTCAGAGAAGACATGGAAATGGGGAAAGGGGCCAGGGTCAGGGTGGGAAGGCTAGGCCAGGGTCAGGGTGGGAAGGCTAGTGGGCTCTTTGTGGAATGTTTTTAAGAAAGTAGAAAAATGGGTGCTGTATTTCAGTGAGGTCTAACTAATTCATGCAATGATTTCATTAACTTAGCTCCCTTGTCCTGTGTACCAATTGACATTCATTGGAGACAAATAAAACAACAGCGGAGTTGTGTCAGCTAAATTATAAATTAGCAGAAGGGTAACTAAGTGAGTTGGAGTCCCAGGGCTGCCACTGGTCTAGGTTTTCCAAAGACCAGAAGCACTTAGGTTGATCCATACATCACAGCCCTGAGGTACCTCAGTGAAACGGGGACTTAGGATTGATGACACTTCCCAGACTCATTAGAAAACTTCAAGTTGATGAGCTGGGTCTCCTGGAAAGCCTGACTCCAGCGTGCTGGCAGGGTGACCTCAGGGTACAGGCCGTGTCAAAGTGGCAGAGAAGGCAAAGACTGGAGACAAACTTTCCATGGAGGAGAGTGAGCCCAAAGCAAGGAGGCAGGAGGCAGTCTATAGGGAAGGGAAGGGAAGGGAAGTGGTTGTGGAAACCTAACCCTCATGACCATGGAAACGTCCTTCCAATGTAGCCCATTAATATCCTGTGGCCACCTGAAACTTGCCAGAGATTTGTTTTCCTTGTCTTAATGGTAAGCCACAATGTCCACGCCCAGGGAATTACTATAAAGTTTTTGCTTTAATGAAATGGATTTTAAAGGTTTATTAGAATACATTAATTATATATAATCCTAGGTTTCATTATGAGTTGTTTATACAGGTCTATGATATATTTTGATCACATTAGCCCTCTCTCACACACTCTCATCTTGCACTCATTGAGTCTGCTTCCTCTCCCTACCTAGTCCCTCTTCTAGTCCCTTCTTTCTTCCCAGTGGCTTTCCTTAGGGATTAAGGGTTACTTCCAGGAGTATGGCACCATCCCAACACCTATTTGGTCAACGAAAATGTCTCCCCTCTCTGCAACCACTAATTGCTCTCAGGAAGGAGGGGGGTTACCATGAGCCCTTATCCCTAGCAACCCTTATTTTAAAGAACAATCTTTAGTTTACACTAGACTCTGGCAGAGAGTACAAAACCCCTTCACACCCCTAACCCTAACCCTCTCATTTTTCACCATTTGTTGAAACCATGAATCCCTTTTGCACACTTGTTACAATGGATGAATACCAACCATGGTTAGGAACCAAAGTTCATAGTTTACAAGAGGATTGATGTTAGTGCCACATGGTGTTATGGCTATAGACAAAGGCATGGCATGTACTAGCCATTCCCGTATCTCACAAGTCAGTTTCCATGTGTTAAAACATTCATGTGCTCCCTAGATGCTCCTCTCTGATCCTCAGCAAGCCCTCATCTTTCTACTGCTGTTATGGTTATGCTTCGGTGATAAAGTTCTGGGATAATGGTCTGGAAGTGTAGCTCACTTGTCTGAATGCTCACCCAACATGACAAAGCTGTGGGTTCAGAGTGATATCCATACCTGTACTCTTAGCATGCAGGAAGCAGAGGAAGCAGGATGTGAAGTTAGAGGTCAGCTTGAGCTATGTGGGACCCTGTCTTTTCCTCTTTTCCTCTTTGTTCCTTCCATCTCTTATTTTCCCTGTTTCTTCATCTTTTGTTTTCAGAGACAGTCTCTACCCAATCTGCCTACTCCATAGCCTGTCTCAGGTGCAGCATGTATAAGAACCCAACCCAAGCTGTGCGCAGACAGCTGGCAGAAGGTAACATGAGGTAGAAGCTGGAAATTTCATTCAGCTAATGAATGACAATGCAATTTCCAACCATGATTACACCCATCTGAGCTGGCTTTGCCAGGCTGTTTGCTGAATATTAGATGTTGTACATGAATTATGTCACTTAATCCTCAAACAACTGTATGAGGTAGAAACTATTCAAATAACCACCTTACAGAAGAGAAGACTGAGGTTCAGAGAGAGATGTTCAGCGATTTGTCTGACTCTGAACATCTCACTAAGATGAGCAGGAAAGAGCAAACTAGGCTAAGTCAAGGTTAGTCTTTTAATACTACTCTGTTTCATGATTCAGCATAGGAATTTAGATGGTGCCTGAATGATGTACAAGTTCTCGTTTAGTTTTGATATTTACTTATTTAGCTTTGAGTGTACTTATTCAAATGTGCTCACATGTATGCAGATGAAAGTGTGTGTGCTTGTGTGTGTGTGTGTGTGTGTGTGTGTAGGATACAGGATAATCTCAAGCATTATTCGTCAATCATTCTCCACCTTGCCGTTTGAAAGATAATCTCTCAGTAGAATAATCTCTCAGTAGAATAATCTCTCAGTAGAATAATCTCTCAGTAGAATAATCTCTCAGTAGAATAATCTCTCAGTAGAATAATCTCTCAGTAGAATAATCTCTCAGTAGAATAATCTCTCAGTAGAATAATCTCTCAGTAGAATAATCTCTCAGTAGAATAATCTCTCAGTAGAACCTGGGGCTGACTGATGAGATTACTGACTGGTTTGACTGGTTAGACTACTGACTGGGCTGACTGGTTTGGCAGAGAGCCTCAGTGATCTTCCTACCTCTGCCTCCCCAGCACCAGGATTCCATTCCTGTNTCCTAACTTCCTTGGTGATGAACAGCTGTATGGAAGTGTAAGCCAAATAAACCCTTTCCTCCCCAACTTGCTTCTTGGTCATGATGTTTTGTCCAGGAATAGAAACCCTGACTAAGACAGAGATCAACCAGGTTATCTAGGAAGTTGAAGGTCAATCAGGTTATATAGGAAGTTGAAGATCAGTCAGGTTATATAGGAAGTTAAAGGTTAGATTGCACAAGAGAAAGTATCTCAAAATGAAAGAGAGAAACTTACTCAAGATTATAAGAACATGTCAGAGGTTTCCTTAACATCTAAACAATGGGCCAAGAATAGTTACTGTTATCAATATGCATGGTTCAAACCTATACAAATTATATGTATGCATATACATGCAGCACTTGTACTTATTTCTTATATAATAGATCAGCTATTATTTCATTAAAGAAGACCCATTAGCAGAATGTTATAGAATCTTAGTGCTTTCCCAAGACAAAGAACATCTATTCATATATCCATTTAGAAATTTAATGCTATGAACACTTAATAATGAACTCTAGACTCATCCCAAATTGTCATCATGTGATACTCTGACTAAATATCTCATTCTCAGGAAGGCAAGATGGCACCTGCTGCAGAGCCCAGTGACTTCTGTCTGATCTCAGGGATCCACATGGGGAAAGAAGAGACTAGACTAGACTATTGTGTGTTGTCCACTGAGCTGCATACACACACACACACACACACACACACACACACACACACACACATGAAACCTTCCTCACACAGAGACATACACAGTTCCCATCCACCAGATATACATACCAAATGAATAGATAGATAAACATATTAGATAGATAGATAGATAGATAGATAGATTACATATTAATTGTTCATATTCTCTGGTAATTGGAGGATGTTGCAAAGGCAGCTTAAGTGTCATCAGTCCTGGGAACAGATGAGCTAAAAGATAAAGGAAAGAGCATCACATACCCAGAGCAGAGGTGCAGGAGGCAATGCTTCTGAAGGAACATTTGAGCTGATATTAAATCTTGAATGTGGGAAAATACACATCTCTTTTGATGAATTAATGACTGATTTGGAGCTTCTGAAATAGTTTATAAAGGTAAGGATGGAAAGTCTTTTAATAATGTTTTGTTGCTGCTGTTGTTGTAGTAAGAGATGACTTCAAGGGCTAAATTTGTTTGTGAACTGGGGTGGGTATTCAAGGCAGGTGTGCACACTCCAGCTTCCCCTCATCACTCCAAGTTTTTACTTCTGAGTTGGAATCTTTCCCCCTGACTTCTAGAAGGAGCAGGGCATGATATAATTAGAGTATCCCAGATAGAGCAGGATGCTTTGTCAAGAGGTCTTCACTTGACCTTCACCGACAGAGGGAGCCATCTTGATTCCTGAGCTCAACAGAGATGTTAGTCATGGACCAACATCATACTGTGCTCACATATTTCTGTGAGCCTCCAAACCTTCATCCAGAGAAGAATTCAGTGTATGTGATGATATCCTGCCTGAGGATACCATAGCCATGACTCAAATAGATTTGTTGGCTCAAATTAAGGTAATCATTTTCCTCTTGGTATAATGGCTTCCTACAGATAGGTACCTCTCTTGACTTGACCTCATCTGGCTACGGTTTACCTACATTTCATCCACATGCTCCTGCTAGTTAAGTCTGAATCTTGCAGGTTCATTGTTGCCATGACTCCCATTTCTGGGCTTTTTTGACCTTTGCTCTGCACACATTGATTGATTCCTGAGGACCACAGACTGGCTGGAAACATGAGCATCTGAGGTGCCTCCGAATCTCAAAACTTCATTCCTCATTGCCTGGCTCCATCTTCCCATGGCGGTGCTTGCACTTTCCAGTATCTGGCTCTTTGCCTTCCTATGCTTTTTATCCAACGCTCATTTATGTGTTCAAATCCAGGATACTGAAGGCCTGAGTCCATGACGGTTTGGCTGGCCTGATGGACACTCTGACAGATGTACTGAAAATCAAACATAGGAAGACCTATACAGCAACATAGACACATGCATTGTAATCTAAAGAACCAACAGTTTGTGGGGTAAAAGGAAAGCCGTTCATGACTAAGAAGTAGTTATGTGGGGGGATAGAATTAACTGTTCCATTCTTTTATTTCTCAAAGCTAATTCACATTATGCCATAAATATTATAACTTAGAAACTAATATTTATTTTTTAAGACCACACTCAAGCATCCTTCCTCTTAGAGCTTGCCTCCCTTAAACAATCTGACTCTCTTGAGTCCCCAAGTCAGGTTTTGTCAACTTGATTTAGTCAGTCAGCAATCACTCACTGAGTTTTTAACAATTGTTTAGTTAACAGGTCACAATCATGAAGAACTGAACCTCTCTCCTCAAAGTTCCTGCCTGAAGGAACTTATATTTGGGGAGTGATACCTAAATTAAGATAAAAAGGGCACCTTGTGAAGTTGTGCCACAATTCACAAATGGCTGTGTATAGATCCATCTTCCTCACTGCATAATCAACTTACACACATCAAGGAAAGAACAGTTCTGTGGGATAATTTTGTTCTCCAGAGCACCTGGGACAGTGATTAGTGTGCGTCAGATTCTCAGTCTACTTTTGCTTGATTGAAAAGAAGCCTTGCCAATTTCATCTGCCGACATACAGCTCAACCTACAGCTCCGATTGGAGTCATTGAGAACAGAGATGGTAGTTTGCAGGCACCCCTTGGCCGACAAGAGCTGCTTCCAGCAAGACACCTGAGCTCCCCTGTCGTGTTTACCTGCGTGGACTGCAGGTGCAGGAGGCTTGGCAGGGGGAAGGTAACTTCCCTTGTACTTGCCACAATTCTCAGCACTTTATCACAATTGGGGCAAGAGGGAGATGTAAAAGCCTATGCTCCCAGATGCTGCTTCTTATTCTTTTTAGACCACGTTAATCTCTTTTGCAAACTCTGTGGATTCCACACAAAGCTCTTTGGCTCTCTAGTCACAGAACAAAACCTTCATTTCCAAGTGGGCTTGGAAACAAAAAGCAAAGCTGTCCATGCGGAGTCAGGGTTGGAATGGGCTGGGCTTTTCACTACTTTCCCAAGAATGCCCATAAAACTGTCCTTGCTACCAGGTGTGCATTTTAATGCAAACTGGAACCTGCTCCTTGGGATGAGCCTCTGTCTACGGAGTAAATGCCAAATGCTATCGTATGTGTTTTCTCATTAATTTGTCATTTGTCTTTTTTGTTCGCTGTGTTTTATAATCTGGGGTGATCTGAGTGTTGAACTGAATAGGCTTTGTCTCCCTTCCTGCAGGAGCTGTATTTATTTATTGAGGTTATCTTGGTGAACTGTAATGTATCTTGAATAAAGGATATAGCAATTTTGAAAGAACAATTTTAAATAGTAAGAAAAAGGAAAGATAATTCCTTCTTCCAAGGTAAGCTCTTTTGTGAAAACAGTGTCTCAGATAATTGGGGGCGCTGTGATCTCTTCATCTTAAGCTCTGGAACTTGTCTGATGAGAGTGACTTTTGCATTGAGAAAGTGAAGATTTTGTTTAAAAAGAGGGAGAAGAAAAAAATAAAAAGAGAGAAGAAATGTTTTATTTAAAAAGAATCTCATATGGAGGGAGAGTTTTTTGAAAATCAGTTCCTCATGGAGGAAGGTCAGCTTGTAAGCTTTTAGGAGGCACTCTTCCTGGCTTTGTAAGAAAGAGAAGGAGAAAGAAAACAATGAAAACAACAAGAGGAAGAGAGGGGAGGATTTAGAGAGCAGGCAAGCCATGATGAACAGCTGTCTTAATTCCCTTGGTGTCTCCTTTCCTCTAGTAAAACAGTAACCAAATCATCTGCTTTTACAGTTCATGAGGAAGAAAGCAAAAGCTTTTAGGCTGGTAAAACGCCCACTGTGCGAGCTTTAAGACCTGCATTTGGACTTCCAGAACTCAGGGAAAACAGATGGGTCTGGCCACATGCAATTGTAATCCCAGTATAGCAGGGACAAAGGCAAGTGGATCTCTGGGATTCACTAGCCAGCCCATCTCACCATTTGGAAAGTGACAAGTTCTTTGAGAAAACTTGTCTTAAAAGCTAAGATGGAGAGTAATAGAGGAAAGTCTCCACATGCATGCACACACACACACACACACACATGTGTACACATATACAAGCACACACATAGGCATAGTCACACACACATAGAGCACAGAAACACATGCATACACATGTACACACACTTAAGTGCACACATACACGTGCATGCACACACACAGACATGTGCATATAAATAGGAACACACAGGCACACACACTGATGCACATATTTGTACACACACACAAAGAACCTTTTCCTATGCTGGTATTCATGTCTAAATTATTAACATTTAAAGAAACATGTCTCTCATTATTGCATAAGAATTACTGTACAATGTTTGGGAAAACCCCAGTGGAAATTATTAAACCTTAGAATTTTCCTTTGATTAGAAACTACGATTTTTTTCAGTGTACTAATGTGATACAATCAAGACAGAAATGTCAAGTTTTAAAATCTTGAAGATAACCAAAGGACACAAAACTGATCTTAAGATGCAAATGTACAGGATGAGCCTCATTGCTAAAATGCCACCATCTTCAGGAATTCTGGGCCTGCTTGCAGAAGGTCATCACAGCTTGACCTATTGACCATTTACCATCCCACATAGATGGAAGGGGCAGGCTGAGGACTAGCTTTCATGGTTCCAGAATGTGTCATGTAAGCTCCTAAAGGAAGTAGGCAACTAAAAGTCATAAAGGGCTATGATGCCTTTGAACCACATCAATGACCAGCATGGCATGGTAACCCTATAGGTGCACTAGTGGCACATACACCATGGTGGTAACCAACTATTATCTAGTTGAGCTTTAAACCTGCTCAACAAGAGGGAAAACATGGCTGGTACTGGAAACCTAGCTAGTTACTAAATTCTGGTAAAGTCATGGCTACTGGAAGAGAAACCATAATCAGTAATTTATTGAAGCAGCATAATCCCTAATAATCTATAAACATATGTCCTTATATCCAAAGATGAGCATATTCTCACCTTTCATCAAGGAAACCTCTTTTTGCAATGGGTGGAAATGATTATGGAAAACTACAACCTAAATTTGCAGAGTTGTAGAACCCAGTCCTGTTGGATTCGTCTACACAACATTCCTACACCTTAGATTCAGAGAACATTGTTGCAGAAGGGTCAAAAGATAAGAACCAGAGACTCAGAGACTTTGTATTGAAATCGTGTCTCCTAGTAACATCAAAAGGTATACCCATAAAGTCTCATCAACATGACCATCCAAACATTGGCTGAATAAGGAAGACGCCAGTGAATATGCAAACATCGTGCGGGAAACCATGAGGCCTCAATCCTCCACAGAGAATTACAGGCAATTGAGTAAAGCTGGGAGTGCAAAAGGTAGCCCTACCCAGGGTGGCATACCAATTGGTTGTCTACTGTCAAACGGTCAGCTCTGAAAGCATAATACAAATAACATTACATGGACTCAACTAGTAATCTTACACACACACACACACACACACACACACACACACATACACAAATACATATGTGTATGCAATAACAGTTGCTGAAAAATGATTTTGCAGAAGAGTAGGGAGGAATATTTATGAGGGTTATGAGGGAAGAAAGGGAAAGGAGAAGCATTGTAATTAAAATACAACCTTAAAAATAAACCTTTTTTAAAAGGAGGTGGGGAGGACTAGAGGACCCTCAGGTGAGTATACAGCCACTTCTCCCTCCCAATGAAATTCTGACTATAGGCTCAGGTGGGGAAGGATGAGGGCAGGAGTTTCCATCTATGCAGCCATGGGGAAGCCATCATACTTTCTATATGCAGATCGCCCAGTATGCCTACATTAAGGTCACTCATGATCTTGCCATTTAACCCCCCCCCCACACACACACATTGTTCTGTAAACCACAATGATGAGCCTGGTAAAATTGTCCCTCAGTTTGTCCTTGGGGCCTTAGGAGGAGGGGTAGATGTTACCATTGAGAAGGAATGTTAGCAGTAGAAGGGAACCCCAAATATAACTCGATATTCTTACAGGTAGAGTACAACACAGGTATCGGTGCTGAGTAGGGAAGTAAAGTTTAAAAAGCAGCACAGCTGTGTAAAACATAGACAATAAACTCAAGATACATCCTGATTTTAAAAATTCACCTGCAAGTAAAAGTGCATTCATTCATTCATTCAAAAACATGGCCCACCATGATGGCTCAGCAGGTAACAGTGCATGCTGCCAAGCTTGATGACTTGAATCTGAAATCTGGAACCAACATGGTTGGGGTGAAGAAATTCATGAACTAAGTCCACAGGATGGGAAGAAAAGTTGATCAGGTTATCAGGTACACCAATAGGAAAGAATTGTTTCCCTCCTTCCCTCCCTCATTCCCTCCCTCTTCCCTCTCTTTCTCTCTCTCATTCCTATGACCAAAATTTGTGACCATTAAAAGCTTAAAAATGGAGAGATTCATTTTGGCTTATGATTGCAGAAGGTTCCGAGTGGGGCCTGGACAATGTCCTTTCACAATGCTGCCACAGCAATAACCCATCTCCTACAGTGCCAGGAGCTGGGGACCAATGCCTCAGATTCATGATCCTTTTAGAGGTAAATTTCATGTCGTGTCTATAACAACCCCTGACGTACTGTATCCGACATCCGAGTGAAGAAACTTTGTCTCATTAACTTGGCTGGGAAGCAGACTGGGGGATGTGGAGGAGAGAATAGAGCTTCCTTGAGCTGAATAGGTCTTGGAAAGGAGTCAGGTTTATCCTCCCTGTCTTCTTGGTGGACTCTTGCAATTAGAAACATGGAAGGCCTAGGAGAAAAAAAAAAGCGATTGGACAAGAGCCACATTCCCTGACTGCGTGGTTTCAGGTTTCCCATTCATTTGCCAAATGAGCGAGCAGAGCATGACTATGAAGCATAGTCTCACTCTTTCCTCCCATGAGGACTCAGTTTGATCCCTGACACTCAGTGTCTCACAATCACCAATAACTCCAGTTTTAGGGAATCAGATACACAATTTTGATCTTTGTGGGCACCAGGCACACACATGATACATATGTGTTCACACACATAGAAACAAACATTAAAAAAAAATGTTCCTCTGAGATAATGCAGCCAATCAGTGCTCAGCTTTGACATAGCTCCACCTACTTAAGCTTTTGTTTCATCGAAACAAAGATGGAACCACCATGATTTTACTCTGGAACACAGAGGACACGGAAAGTGCTGAGAAACAAGAAAGACTAGAGGCTAGGACCCACTGCGTCAGGCTGCTCTGTGATCTCTGTCTCAGGCGGCACAAGGCAATGTAAGAAGTGTGTGTACAAGCTTGCTGCTTATGAAGAATATTTCTCCTGCTTCTTGGTTGACTTTCCTCTGAGGTACCATGAACGAATACCACTACAGAATGCATCCTTCTCATCTGGCCCTGGGTTAGGCAGAATTTTCTATACAAGTCAATGTTCACCCTTTTAGAACTAGATGTCTCAGAGGTTAGGATGAAAGTGACTTCAGAAAGGAACCATTTTCCCTCTGTGAACCTTCCCCCACGACAGCCAAACTGCACAATGAAGGCATTCTCTTTTCTGTTTGGCTGGCAAACTCAAGTTTGAAAGAGGGAAGCAGCTCTTGGTTGTCAGCCTTTGCTGTAGAAAGAATCGAAACGTAAAATACTGCAAAAGTCATTCTCATGGTCTCTCACTATTGCCATCTAAGAGCTGTACAGTCAGGGCGATTTGCTTTGCAAAAGCATCATTGTGTGTGCAGCTTAGAGATGGAAGGCCTGGTGCCAGTCTAACCTTCTCTGAGAAAGCGAGAACATGAGATTGCTCTACAGAAAGAAAGCCACAGTTTGGGACAGCAGGAAAGTGTCCTTACCTTGCCCAAGATCCGCTACTTATTTCACATTTAGCATGCTTGGGCTTTTATGTCCTTTGGTATAATGTGGTTCCAATTTTTGTTCTTTTCATAAAAAGAGCATTTCAAATGATACCAGAGAACACAGCCATGGGACTATTTGCCAAAGAGGAAAGAAGCCTCAGATTGACAAATAGTAAGGCATGAAGCTTCTCAAAGGCTCAGATCCAAGGGAGCCATAGACTAGATATGAATGTGTTAGGTTATGAGCTATTTACAGGAGAGGACACATTATGAAATCAAAAGCTATATTATTAATTACAACAAAAACAATAACAACAACAACAATAAAAACACTACCAAGCGTTGTCTCTTTAAAGTTCTTGCCAGAGAACTTTTGTTTTATTGGAAAGACATTTGACAATAATACAGACACTTGGGTTTCATGACTGTGGCATCAGCCACAGACAGAGGAGAGCTTAAACATGGAATTAACCCTTTGTGGCCTCACCCTCATCAGTGCCAGTGGTATCCATAGGTCTCAACAAACACTCATCTTACACTGTCTTCTCTTAACCATTCTGTCCCGTTTTCTAAAGTTGCCTTAAGATCTTGTCTCCTTTATTGTTGTTTTTAAAAATAGTTTTTTTTTAAGGTAAGCTACCAAGTCCTAGGTTTCATATAACATCATCATCAGAATTCCTGGGGGCAGGGTACAGATTACTGCATTTTTAAAGAGCAGCCTGGAGATGCTTAAGCACTTAAGCATCCAAGAGCATCGCCTTGCCTGCCTGCTTTTCCCATGACTGAAGATGGCATCGTGAGGGAGCTGGTGTGAGTGCTTCCTCTGTTGCCAGTGTGAATGACTACATCACTTGTTCTCATACAGCAAACACTGTCGGCAAGGTCCAGTGGTATCTGTCGGATGGCTACATCTCAAGGTTCCCAGTTATAAGTTCTGCAAACCTGAGGTCAGAGAAGGTCTAGTGTCCTGTGCACGTGACCAGTGACGCTGAACCTGTGCAAGTGATACCCTTTCTAGGTGGATACAGAGAGGAAGAAGGGCCCCTTGTGGAGTCTCAGGCTGTATAGGAATGAACCATCTGTCCTTGTATACTTCAAGTGCAAGTGGCTCAAGTTGAAATGAATGAGGAATAAACAGTCATTTGGTAGGAGTGCATGTGTGTGCCTGTGTATTCATGTGTGTGGGTGAGGATGTGTGTAAATCAGAGGACAATTTGTGTTCTCTCCCTCTGCCATTAGGAGCCTGAGAATCAAACTTAGCTATCAGGATTGGAGACATGCCTTTCTCTAATGAGACATCCCCACAGCCAGGGCTGGAATCTGAAGCTACACATTGGATGTCAACCGTTACCAAAAGAAATAGATTAAAATGTCTCATTAAATAGTTCTGTATTGAAATGATGATATTGTGAGTATATTGGATTTGATAAAATGCATCCTTGAAATTAATTTTGTTAATTTTCTTTTTCTTTTAGCATGTGGTAGCTAGAAAAATTAAAATTGCATTTTTTACATGTAGTTTTTTCTTCTCTTTTTGAATGGTGAATAATTAGAAACCATACAGTAATGAAATGTGGGAAAAAAAAACTTTAATTCTATTTTTTAAAGGCAGGATTGCACTATGAAGCCCTGGCTGACCTAGAACTCTCTTGTTGCATTTCTGATATGAATGCTACACTAGCTTCTTCCATGGGTAAAGAACAGTAAAAAATTCATAATGTTGCAACAAGGAAGACAGCTTAATCTACCCTTGAGCAAGCATGAAGACCCGTGTTTAGATCCCAGCAGTCACAGAAAAGCTGGGTGAGGTAGCCTGCCTTTATCACACCAGTCCTGGGAGGAGAGTAGCATGAGAATCCTGGGAGTGCACTGGCCAGTCCATCCGAGTGAGTTAGCAAGTGCCAGCTGGAGTGAGGTATGCTGACCCACAGCTATAAGGCAGAGAGTGAGTGAGAAGGGCATCCAGTGCTGACCTCTGGGCTCTGCATACAGGCATATGCATATATGCACATGCTCACAAGCAAGCCAACAAGCTGAAGCACCATAATGTGGGGTGAGGGTCTCCACTAGTAATTTGCTCGCTGAACAAACACAAACCCAAGTTTGAATTCCCAACACCAACATAAAAGCCAAGCAAGGAGGTGCATAACTGCAGCCCAGGGCTCGGAAGTACACAGGTGGATCCTAGGTTTGCTTCCTGGTCCAAATGGGAAGCGTCAGTTTCCGTGAGATTGGTTGTCTTTAAAAATAAGATGAGGAGAAGAGCAGTGGAGGAAGATATCAGATGATGTCCTCTGACCCACCCCCACACAGACGTGTACATGTTCCTGTACACATGCACATACACAGTACCACGATACTAAGTGATGCGAATGGGGCCGATACATTCTGTAAGACCTCAATTGCCCTGTAAATACACAGAAACACACAGCGATGCATGCACGGTATTCTAATTCAATATTCAAAATCTGTATCTTTGGGGATCTCTGAGTATTTCATTTTAGATGCTGAAACGCAGGCTCAGTGACTCATGAGTACTTGCTGCTTTTCCAAGGAAGGCATGTTGGGTGGTTCATAACCACCTATACCTCCAGCTTCAGGGAATATGATAGTCCTCTCTGGACTCAATGGGCACCATATATGGGTGGCGTGAGTTCACGCAGTCATGCACACATGCACATAAATAAAAATAAGTTTTTAAAAATGTTTCTTCTCACTAGCACTTTCCATCAAATCTCTAATGCAATGATGTCCACACTCTGATCAAGGACAGCGTCTACATTCCCTTGGGGGAAATGATGCTTCATGAGAGTGACCTGTGATGCTTGTGAGTTACTGCGCAGAGTATGTTAAAGCCACAGCTGTTCAAAGTTGCTTCTGATTTCAAGGGTCACAAGGGGTCAATACTAGATGGCGAAATACTGACTTTGAATACTGAAGTTATCAAAGCCTGTTTTCCAACTTGAAGTTGTCCAAAACATAAAATATAATCTGTGTTGGGACTATGAACGTAATACTATGTGTACTGGCTAGTTTTGTGTCAACTTGACACAATCTGGAGCTATCACAGAGAAAGGAGATTCAGTTGAGGAAATGCCTTCATGAGATCCAGCCATAAGGCATTTTCTCAATTAGTCCTCAAGGGTGAAAGGCCCCTTGTGGGTGGGACCATCTCTGGGCTGGCAGTCTTGGGTTCTATAAGAGAGCAGGTTGAGCAAGCCAAGGGAAACAAGCCAGTAACATCCCTCCATGGCCTCTTCCACAGCTCCTGCTTCCTGACCTGCTTGAGTTCCAGTCCTGACATCCTTTGGTGATCAACAGCAATGTGGAAAGCATAAGCTGAATAAACCCTTTCCTCCCCAATTGCTTCTTGGTCATGATGTTTGTGCAGGAATAGAAACCCTGACTAAGACAGTATGCAATTTTGTATATTTGACTTAAAATAATGAAATATGGTAAGTTTTCATACACAATCTGCAGTAGTTTTAGTTTAAGTCTCATGTCCTAAATTTGCCCAATTAGCACTTCTCTATCCCAGAAAATGTATAGATAGATCCCAGAAGACAGTGTAGAGGATTCAATAAGTGGGATCCTATGTAAACCAGATTCCCCATTGCTTCTCAGGAGGCAGAATGAGACATTGAGTGTTAAGTAAATATGAGAATTGAAACAGTATCTACAAGACTGCCCTGAGCCCCGGGCATTGGTAAGACTCAGAATATTCCTTCCTTCTCTGCCCCCCGGTCGTGCTTGTTTTTCTTTGAAGAATAATTAAGATTTAATGGCATATTTTCACAGTTTTTTGTCTGCCTGCTTTCTCAGTGCCTACTGTGCAGAACGCCCGTGTTTGATCCTGGTCATTACAAGAACGGTACAGTAATTGCCTATCTGGTGACTCGTTAATGGAGGTCCCCAGAGAGCAGAGGCGCTGCTCTTTTGAAGTTCATCTTGTTTACTGTTGGCCCTTCTGTTTTAATCTATATCATCAGAGAGCCTGGCTCCACTGTGAGCAGCTCCGGCTCTTCTCATAGAGATACCGCACTGGGAGGCTGCGGCTGGCCAGCTTCCTCACTTTCCTCCTTTGTTTCTCCTTTCCTTCCCCGCTCTTCTTTTGGACCCTTTAGACTGTTCACAGGGCAGGCCTGCCTCAGTCAATCAGGAGATTTCTTAGAGCAGGAGACTTGCAGGTTGGCTGTGAAACCACTTTTCTGCCCAACAGACCGCACATTGGAGTACAACTAACCTGCAGGATATTTCTGCTCTTCACTTAAAACCAAAATGACTTCCTTTTCATCTTGTAAGACCCAGAGGAGGACGTATCCCTCTCCTGGAACCCTCTTGGATACTCCAAATAAACCATCACTGGTTCATGTGTCTTTCCATGGAGGGCTTCTGATAACACTTCTCACCAGCTATGGTGGCCTTGTGTGTAATCTCCACCACTCTCCCTGTGGGCACCCCACGAGGCCACACATGTTCTCTTCATTTCCTGAAGCTCAAGCTTGAAAGGATTTCTAAATCCGTGCTTTTAGTTAATGTGGTGGCAGAGTCAGTGTATAATCTACAGACTCTCCTAAAGTTGCTCTGTCCTTTCCTCTGCTTAAAATTGTATTTCTAATTAGCTGCAAAGTACTAGGTTTCATTATAGAACTTTTAAACATAATTACTTCATTGAAAATGATTTGCTCCCCTACCCTGTCATCTGCTGCAACCCCACTGCCCACCCTCAGACCCTTTCAACCCCAGGGGTGATTTAGCCATTTCATGTCACATGTATCCTGTTGCCTGTCACTCATTCTCTCAGACAACATCTTTTTGTCCCCTCCTATCATGTCCTTTCTAATGTCACTACCTTTGTCCCCATTCATACCCACATATGTTAAAATCAGGGATCTGTGTATGAAAGAATATGCAGCATTGTTTGTCTAAATGTGGGTCACTGCAGCGTTAGAATTTCCTGGTGTATCAATTGCCCTGAAGTTGTTTTTTTTTTTTTTTTTTTTTTTTTTTACTGGTAAATAATGTGTCATTTTGTACATTTACCACATGTTTTCTATCTTTTCCATTACTGGACATCTGGAATGGTTCTTTTTCTTTGCTCCTGTCTAAGAAAGGAAAAATGTTAACACTATGTGCCAGAGATCCAGCCCATTCTCTTAGTGCCAATCATCAGAATAATAAGGAATAATTGGAAGTGTTTGAAACAGAAATTTAAGGGTTGTACACTCAAGTGATAGCCATATCACTATTTTCATTTTATTTTAATTTTAAAAACAAGCATAAGCTAATGACTGTCTTTCCCGAAGAAAAAAGAACCTCATATCCCAGGCAGAACTCCAAGGTTCACAAGAAGTTCTGTAATGAAGAGTCAAGAGACAAAGAAACAAATGAGCTGTTATGGATGTATCTGAGCTGCTATGTTCAGTTCCATGAGGACCTCACTTTAACCCTAGACTTACTCCTGCTATGGAAAAGTAACTTTCTCTCCAAGGAACACAATTGTTTCTACAAATCATCTTCATGCACAGAGCTACCCAGCACTGTTGAAATTCCCAGTATCAATAGGCTTTATGTATTTGGACATCAAGTTGGAGTCAGAGTATTACAAATATGAAAATATTTATACCAATGATATTTTGGAAGTATTTTGGAAGGTTCTTTACTAAGGCAATGACTGCAATCGACTCTCCCCATGTGTTAGTTCATTTAATTCTTGTTACATCACAAGAAATACCTGTCCTTGCTATTTTTATCCATGTTTAAAGAGAGAAATCAGGCCTGGGTAGGACACTAGTCAGCACTGAGAATGAGATTTCTGTCCCTTTCATTTCTGCTCCTGTGATAAGATATCCTGACACAAAGAAGAACTTAGGGGACACAAGGCTTATTTTAGCTCAGGATTCCAGGTTATAGTCCACCAACCTAAGGAAGTCACAGTGGCAGGAGTTTGACATGATTGGTCACATTCATACTAATTGTCAAGAGCAGAGAGGTGTGCACACTCGCTTGCTTGTTCTCAGTTCAGTCAGTCACCCCTGCCCTTTAGAATCCTCCATCTAGGTAATGGTACTACCCACGTGGATTGTGTCTTCCTACACCAATCAACAACAACCAAGACAGTGCCAGACACACCCTCAGACCAAAGCTAACTTAGAATATTATCAAGAGCATTTTTCCAGGGGTCTCTGGGTTGTATCAGGTTGACAATTATAATCCAGGAGCACAAAGCTCTAGTCTCTGTCTCTTGTCTCCAATGCCTCCCAAAAATGTGAGGGGTTCATAGTAATACTATGATAGATGCATTTTATTTTATTTTTTTTTTTACCATGTTTCACATGTTTAAGTAACCTGTCAAGAACAAATCATGAGAAGATAATTAATGCAAGTATTCCATAACTGTCACCAGGATCCTTTACATGAACGGAATGAATATGTCTGGTTATGGATAGGTTTAGGGGGAACCCAGGCTTACCGAGGTCCAACGTGTACCAAGGAACAAAGTGAGAGTCTGAACCACACTATGAACTCTATTCTTCCTGGACACACAGCCAGCTCCCTTCTGTCCGTGGTCAACATTTTTGCTTAGGTAAACTCATTTCAAATAGCTGGACCACTCTTCTCGGGAATACCCACACCACCACGAACCCTAAGCCCGATTTAGAAAACCTTATTAGTCTAATAAGACTTCACTCCCATCAGCACAATCCACAGGTACCCCAATCACATGCAGTCTAATTACTCTACCCTGGACTCCTCATTACTGGGGTTTAGGGTAAGCAAATAAGAAGATGGAAGAAAATGAATGTCAGAAAGTGTCTGAGGGCCTGAGAAATCTGTGTAAGGCCTAGAGCACTTGCCCAGGATCAGCAGAGAGTGCTGTTCTGGAAGGGGATGTCAGTTCCTCTCCCCTGTGCTCATATGTGCATGGGGCTAGTCGGCCAAGTCAATACCTGAATGGTATGGCAGGCATTAAACGATTGGGGGAAAGCTAACAGTTCAGGTGCCTTGCTACCACTGAGGTTGCTTGACTTCTCCTAAGGCTACAACTCTTTATATGGATTGCCTTTCAGTCATTCTTTAGGAATTAAGGCAAATGCAGCATCTACACTACATAGTGAATTAAATGTTCTTTTTGTTTTTCTGAAATGTCATAGTGTGCTTTCTTTTCTGTCTTCAAAAACTAATGTAATATTCCCAACCCCCCCCCCTTTTTTTTTCCGGAATCAACTCCTGTGAACAGAAATAAATGATAACTCACAGGTTATGCACACTGTAAACTAGTTTTCAACATGTATTACCAAGGGATCTATAATGTACAACTTGGGTTTTCTGGATAACATTTATTTCCATCGTTTTATTTGTATCCTTGCTTGTAACAGAAACAAAGTATCTAGGTTTAAATTTGACCTTATATATGTATTTGTTGTTTGACTCAAAATATTAAAGGGAGAACCAAATATTTACAAAGTAATGGTTATGATGGTGGTGGTGGTGGTGGTGATGATGATGATGATGATGATGAAATGAGCTAGTGAGATACCCAGTAGGCAACCATATTTACCACCAACTCTGATGACCTGAATTTTTTCACTGGGACTTGCATGTTGGAACTTGCAAAAGCCAGTTCTCCTCTGACTTCCACATGCAAGCTGGGGTATACACACACACACACACACACACACACACACACACACACACACACTAAAAACAGCAATAAAGCCAGATGCAGTGATATCTTCCTATAATCCCAGCACACAAAGTCCTAAAGCAGGAGATCATTGCCAATTAGAGACAACAGGGGCTACATAGTTCCAGGCAACTCTGAGAAAGTGAGTGTGATCTTGCCAGAAGAAAAGGAAAAGAAAACAGTGATCACAACTATAGCAGTATCTTCCAATCCTGTAACAAGCCAATTCATGATACAAAATCCTGGCACTGAGTAGAGTCTTGGCAAGCATTCATGCCTGCCTGTGTATGCAAAGGACTGCAAGGAAGGTTCTAACAGCAACCCTCCCAGGCGTGTGAGGACTTGTGGGAACATCAGGCAAACAAGATTTGCACTCCAGGAAGGCTTCCTAGAAGGGGAAGGCACTCTAACAGAATAGGTTCCAACTCTCTCCAAGCAGCTGGGAATTTCAGCATCCCAATTTTATTTTTTTCTTTTGTTTCAGAGTTTATAACCATGTTGTTTACCCCTTCCCTTTCCTCCCTTCAAACCTCTCCTATACCCACACTTGTTATTTTTCAAGTTTATAACCTTCTTCCCCATTTTTTGCTATTGCATGAAGATATGCATGTACATATATCTCTAAATATAATTTCTCAGATATAATGTTACTCATATGTATGTTTTTATGGCTGACATTTGGTTTTATACAACTGATTCATGAGCTCTTTACCTAGATGATCTTCCTCTAAATTATTTAGATTCTGTTTGCTTGGAAGGAGAGTAGATAGCACCTGGACTCTACAAAGACCACTGCAAGGGGGCCCCAGTTGATCAGTTGATTCTCTTCTCTTCTCTTCTCTCTTCTCTTCTCTTCTCTTCTCTTCTCTTCTCTTCTCTTCTCTTCTCTTCTCTTCTCTTCTCTTCTCTTCTCTTCTCTTCTCTTCCCTTCCCTTCCCTTCCCTTCCCTTCCCTTCCCTTCCCTTCCCTTCCCTTCTCTCTCTTCCCCCCTCTCTCTGGCTAACCATCCTACAATCCATGTACTATTTTTGTTATATAAATGGCTTCATGGTGTAAAAGCAAAACCTTCACTGTTAGAGAGAGAGGAAGAGGAGAAGAGAGGAAAAGAGAGGAGAGAGAGAGACAGAGACAGAGAGACAGAGAACAATTTGACAAGTGAAGGAAAGAAACTTACTTACACATGTACATGTGGAAGTATGGCAACTTGCAGAAGCCAGTTCTTCTAGCTAACATGCTAGCTCCAGGGATCACATTTAGGCTATCAGATTTGGTGACAAACATGCTTACCTACTTGGGCATCTCATTGGTCCTTTTCCTACATTATCATCATCATCATCACCATCACTTTGCATGGCTATGTTGCTTCTTAATCTAGAACAGGCATTTGAAGGAGTTTCCCCTGAACTTAACACAACTCTACAAATGCAGGCACTCCTGGATACCCACCAAAATCTGAATTAGTCCACTTAGTTATAACTCATGACTGGTTATATGAGCCAGTCAACAGTTTTAATTACTTGGCACTAGACATTTTCAATGGAATCTATATTGGTTGATGGACTAATCTCTGTTTGCTTTAACTCATTCTTAAGAAAAGAAAGAAAGAAATTGGGAGAAAATCTCTTTGTTTAGTAACAACCACAAACTTTGTAATGTCACTAACAGACTTAGCATCTGTCTGTGACTGTCTTAAGTCATTTGTCACAATCTCATGGCAATTGATGACATATATATCATGATTGCTCAACTCTTGTTTGACCTTACCCAGTATTAACAAAAGCAGCCTGACATTACCAAAAGAGATTTACTTCAAGTTAGAGAAGGTGCACTTGATGTCATCGCTGGGGACCTAGGTTCAGGTTACACTGCTCCTCTCATGTCAGTAGGTTCCTCTCCAGAGGATCTGATGGCATCCCTTTGCTTCTACGGTACTATGCTCACATGAACATAGTCACCTTACATAGACACGTGAGCACATGTATAACTAAAACTAAATACAAATCTTTAAAATGTCTTAAATGGGTTCAGATATATTTAACAAAAAGGAAGGAAAGAAAGGAGGAAGGAAGGGAGGGAGGAAGGGAGGGAGGAAAGGGGGGAGAGAAGCATAAAGAGAGGGAAAGAAGGAAGGATGGAGAAATGGAGGCAGGGAGAAGATTACGCTCATGCCCACTCCATGTACTGATGCCCCAAAAGTGAGTAAAACAATACTATACAACAGTTCCACAGCTTTTTATTTCATGTTTCAATGTTTAAGCATGTGCTTCATGTTGATTTACTCCTTAGCATATACATTTCATAATAGCAGAAGGCTGCCCCAGCTCTTGGCATCACAACTGGGTTCCAGCCATCAACAAAGATAAAGAACATGTTTTCCCTTTTAAGTAGGCCCCAGAACCATGAGCATGACACTTCAACCTCTAAACATTGTCAAAATGCAGTCATAGATATTTCTTGCTGTAAGGGAGGAAAAAGCATGAGTTTCTGGGTGAGGAGTCATCTGCTTAGCTAAAGACTGGCGTCTCTTGACTAAAGAAGAAATAGGGGCATGCATGCTAAGAAGCACCCAGAAGCATTTGCCATGGAACAAGAGGTCCCGGGTGGCCCACCGGTTGGAACAAAAGCAAAGCCCACCTGCCCAAGGTCCAGTACTTTATTATTTCCATTCTAGCAATCAATTAAGTACAGAAGGGACAATTAGGTCCTCTTTCCTGCCTGCTCCTGAGTGTATATGTCTGCCCATGACTCATCAAGATCTGGAGACTGTTTCTTCCAAATTCTACACTGTTTAAAAATAACAGGATGGAGCCATGACGCAGGAAAAGAATACTCAACAGCCCATCTTAGATGTGGCTCTTTTTGCAGATAGCGGAGGATGGAGGGCTTAAAATGTTTTCTTCAAGCTGGAAGAGCTGAGTTCAAAGCCTAGTAATGTCTAGTAAAAATTTGGCCATATTGGCATGGGCCTGTAATCCCAGCACCGGGAAAATGGGAAACAGAAGTTCCCTGGACCATGCTGGTTATCCAGCCTGAGCTAACTTGGCAAGTGTTTGGTCAGTGAGAGACCATGTCTCAAAAATCAAGGTGGATTGCTCTTGAGGAATAATAGCTGAAATTTTCCTCAGGCCTCCATGCACATGCATGCATGCATATCTCTGACTTAAAACAAAACAAAACAAAACCAAGCATTTAAGGAAGAATATTCTGTATGGAAAGCACTAATTTTCTTTAGGGTATGAATCTACAGAACCTGGCTCATTGCTGATATAACGGAAAACTCGTTTATCCATCAAGAGGAAAATGAGCATGCCCCCTAGGTAAAATTATAGCAGCTACTGTCTGGAAGAATATATGAAACAGATAAGAGGATGCTTCCCAGAAAGACACACACTTTTCATAAAGCAGCCATTCCTATGGCCCCAGTACTGCTTGGAATCTCATTGACTGCACTGACAAAGCTGCACAGATCAGAGAAGAGGACACAGAGGTTTGAGTCATGTGCCCTACAGGAAAGCTACTGAGGCAGTGTTAGAAAACTCCAAGTCTGGTCCTGCTGACCTCTTCTGGCATTCTATCTCCAACACTGAATGAGCACTCATCAAACATGGTCTATTGATCACGTTGTTTGATGGAATGAGTGAGGGGGTGAAAGGGTCCTTCTAACCCTCATGCTCTCTCCAATATTCCTCTTCTGCCAGGATAAGCTTATGTTCTGTTCTCTCTGCTAGAAATACTTGGCAAATGGAGAGGTGTTAAAAAAACCCCAAACACAACTGATTCCTACAGTATTGCAGAATCAGAAGCCACATCCTAGCACTGCTTAATAGCCCTGACTCTATCCCCCACAGAATAGAGAGGCAGTCTAAAAGAGATTGAGTCATCCAAACAAAGACTTCACAGGAGGCAGAAATGAGAAAAAAATTTTGTTTTGATTTGCTACTTTTTTTTTGCTGTTTCCAGCACAATAATGCACATTTTCATCAGAAGCTAAATGATAGTGCTTACAGTATTTAATATCTGAATTCAATTATGTGCTTGAAGGCTTATTACCATAGCAAAAGGAAAAGGATTTCAGAGTTTCCAAAGGCATCGGGGTACAATTGTTGGGGGAAAGTACACACTGTTAAGGAAACTATGTATTCACATAAAAGGGTTAGCAAGCAGAGACAAAAACAAAGTTACACACACCAACAGTCACATAAAAGTCAGGAACACCAAAACCAGGAACCAAACAAGCAGGCTGGAGGGAGGGAGGGAGGGAGGGAGAGAGGGAGAGAGAGAGAGAGAGAGAGAGAGAGAGAGAGAGAGAGAGAGAGAGTGCGAGCGCTTCCGGAGTGCTCTTTCCACTCTGTACCAGTCTTGAGTCTTCCCTTTTCTTCTTCTACCATCCACAAAAATCAGCTCAGACAGATTCAAGGCTTAAACATCAAAATGGAAACTGTGAAACTCCTAGAAAAAAAATTGTGACTGGGAGGGGGCTCCTGATGTGGGCTCTGTCAATAGATGCCTGGAGAAGACACCAGACTATGCTATAAAAGCAGAGACAGTCTTTAAAAACAAAATAAAACAAACCTTCACAGCAAAGAACACAGCAGAGCAGAGAGCAACTGTGGAATAGAGGGATGGGGTGGGGAGATCTTTCAAATTATGTATCAGATAAGGAGTTAATTTTCAAAGGTGTAATGAATTCCTGCAATTAAATATAGCTACTTCAGGAAAATTGCTGTCTTCATTAGGGTTGCTATGCCATGATGAAACACCATGACCAAAACAACTTGTGAAGGAAAGGGTTTATTTTACTCACAGTTCCATATAACAATTTATCAATATAAGCAGTGAGGGCAGGAACTCAAGTAGGTCAAGAACCTGTAGGCAGGAGCTGATACAGAAAGGATGCTGTACACAGAGGGATGGTGTTTACTGGCTTGCTTAATGGGCTTTCTTATAGGACCCAAGACCACTAGCCCAGGTCTGACCCTGCCCACAAAGGGCTGACCCATTTCATGTCAACCACTAATTTTCTTAAAAGAATTGTCAAAAAAAGAAAGAAAATAGGTTTAAGGTTAACTCTCATGTTAATGGCAAAGCTGTACATTTGTATTTTATAGTGGTTGTGGAACTATATATTTCCATAAAATATGCACCATATACTTGAGTGAATTTTAAGAGGCATAAATTCATCTGCTGAAAGTTTGCATACAATTTGAACTTGGAACTTAAGGCAGACACACATGCCATGGGCATCATTCAAATGTGAAATGTCCTCCATAGGCTCATGCATTAGAACATTTGGTCTCCAGAAGGTGGCGTTGTTTTAGAAGGTTGTGGTCACATTGGGAGTGGGTCACTCCAGTGGGTCACATTGGGCGTGGGTCACTCCAGTGGGTCACATTGGGCGTGGGTCACTCCAGTGGGTCACATTGGGCGTGGGTCACTCCAGTGGGTCACATTGGGCGTGGGTCACTCCAGTGGGTCACATTGGGCGTGGGTCACTCCAGTGGGTCACATTGGGCGTGGGTCACTCCAGTGGGTCACATTGGGCGTGGGTCACTCCAGTGTTGGCCTTGAGGTTTTACTGTTTCCTACTCCCTGTTTTTCTGATGTGAGGAGAGGAAGAGTCCTTCATGCACTTTTCTGTTGTTATGAAAGACTGTGCACCCATAAGTCGTTCCTCCTTAACGCCTTCCTCAGGTGCCCTGTCACGGAAATGAGAAAGGGAACTGATGTTGGTGAGGTACATCTGTCTGTTTCCAAAGTCTTCTTATACTGTATTACAGTGATCACGCACTTTCACTTAACTCCTTGTTACTAAAAACCAACATTGGTTTGTTAACTAGTACTGTATAATATAATATAATATAATATAATATAATATAATATATAAACTGTATAATATACATAATTATATATAAGAATATATATATATATATATATATATATATATATATATATATATATATATATCGCCTAAAATGTAGAAACTAGAAACTCCCTCAAGAGAGGAATATAATCTCTTATTTATTTTCCTATTCTTGGTACTGACAGCCTTCAGCTTGGTCCCTGGCACAAAAGAATTTTACATTAAAAAATTTATTAGTGAATTATCAAGTACTATCCTTAAAAAATAGCTTTTCTTGCTGACTTTGATTTCTGATGGAGAAAGGAAGGTTTTAGCAAGAAGGCCTACTTTTCAGGGTGAACACATTTGGAAAACTGAGTGGCGTAAAAGCAAGATCAATTGAGAGGCAGTGCTGATTCAGGCCTGGTGTGACTAATTAATTTACAATGCCTTGGTCACTGCAGACACATCTAAATTTTAGATTTTTTCCACTATCTTGGCAAATAAGCCCTTGTTCAAGCCAGCCTTTGTTGCTAAGCATTTAGCAAAGCAGACATTAAAGGAATTAAGCAGAAAAAAATTAAAGCTACTGTATGCTATTTCCTCTTTTAATGACAAATTGATGTCTTTTAAAACAATCCAAAGAGTAGCATTTTATGTAAGAATAACCCTTAAGTCAATTTAATTAATTGATGTGTGTGTTAAGATCAGCCAATGAGCTCATTGCCTTTCATCTAAACAGAAGAAAGAGGTTGGAACAGCTTTGTGGAATCTGATATGAAGGCTGCTTTGAGCACACAAAATGCTGCTCCAACTTTTAATGGTAGTTTAAGAAAAATATTGAGATAATGCTTTAGAACTTTACAGCTTGTCTTTTAATGAAAGAAACACGGGGTAAGAAGTGGCTCAGTTTGCAAAGAGCTTGCAGCATAGCTCAGTTGGATCCCCAGCATCTACATATAAGCCAGGTGTGGCATCACGTGTCTCCAGCGCCTGTGTGCCCGAGTGGAAGATCTCTGGAGGGCAACTGCCATCTATTCTGGTTAAATTCATGAGCTCTAAGTTCAAGAGATTCTGTCTCAGAAGATAAGTTAGGGAGAGATTGGGGAAGGGACCCATATGGTCTTCATATTCATTCAGGCACACATACACACGTACAGATATTAGTACACACACACACACACACACACAGGACATACGGAGTCATGATCCAGACAGCTGTGGCTTACTGAGTATTCAGCAAATGATGTCACAGTGAAAGTTACTGTAGATCTTTGTCTTTGATGTTGACTTTGTAAAAAAAAAAATGTTATGCTGGATACTGAAGTGAGACATATCTGGCCCAGATATAAACCTTGCTGGACCAAAGAATGGGATGAGGGACTGTAAGGACTTCTTACACACAGAGTGGGCTACCCTTGGGGCAAGCTGTGTGGCTCTGACTGAGGTTTCCCTCCACTATAGAAATGCCTGAGTCCATTGATGAACATTCTCAGGTTGAAGATGTGTATCTACCTAGACTTATCTTTCCCTTTCTCCATCCATCCCTTCCCCCTCTTGATGAATGCATGCCATAAGACACATGGTGGTACAACTTTCATATGTTGGTTCTCTCCTTGCAACATATGGTTTCTGGGATTGAATTCAAACCATCGGCTTGGTGGCAAGCACCTTTATCTACTCACCCATTTCACTGACACTTTTAGGCTTATCAATGTTGATTGTATATGGTGAGAACTCTCACCAGGAGCTGGGCAGCACTGGGTTTGGCTATCATTTCTATTAACTGTTTTTTTTTTTTTTTTAATTTTTAAGAATTTCTTTTTCTTACCTGCTTGATTTCAGTAGTTAGTAAAAGGTAGTAACAAAACATATATTTCTCATTTTGTTTAATTGGTCAAAATTAAAACACTATTATATATATTATACTGCATTTCATATTGGGATCATTCTGAACTTAGATAGATAGATGATAGATAGATAGATAGATAGATAGATAGATAGATAGATAGATAGATGATTAGATGATAGATAGATAGATAGATAGATAGATAGATAGGCAGATAGGCAGAGATATAGAGAGACAAAGAGACCAAGAGAGACAAAGAAACAGAGAGACACAGAGTCTGAGACAGATGAAGTCAGAGAGAGAGAGAAACAGACACAGACAGAGACAGACAGAGACAGAGAGATACAGACAGACAGACAGACAGACAGACAAATCTTCAAATCCATATTTTTCTGGTTTTCGTTTTGTTGTGTTTTTGTTACTCCTTTGGTTTATCTGACCCCAAGACTTTGGTCAAAAAAATCTGAGACAATATTCCAAATGAAACTAATCACATTTACAAAGTCTTCCAGGCAGTTTACTTTAAAAACTTAGAAGCCAGAAGTGGCCAAAAAGGAGGCTGGATGGAGATGTGCAGCCTGAGCGCTGATGCATGCTTCTGGGATCAGCTTGACCATGAAATCCTGGTTCTGTTTGCCAGGATGGGCAGGCCTCAAACATCTCTCCTCTGATGTTCTCTGTTCTGGACCAGACTATCCCTGACAGCATGCCAGCCCTGGCAACTGGGCCCCAATGGGCAGCTCCTGCCAATGTGGATAATGTTTTTTTTCTTTTTCTTTTTTCTAATCTCAATTTTTAGAAACTTTAGATTAAAGACAGAAGCAGTCTCAGTAGCAGGATGAGGACTCCATTTCCTCTGTGGGAAGGTTTTATTCCTTCTTCATCATGATAGTCCAGCCCTTTGTGGATTCTTCTGCTAGGCTAAGCTACTTATCAGATAGTATGAGGGTGTGAGACATTAAGTAAAAAATTAATCTTGGAATATATATTTAATCTTTTTAAACACTTGGTCTATTGGCATCTATGTTAGCTTCTGTGCATTGTGTGTGTGTGTGTGTGTGTGTGTGTGTGTGTGTATGCTAAGTGTTGGTGTTGGTGTCTTCCTTTCTTACACTTCACCTCAGTTTTAAAGGTTTACTTTTATTATTTTTATGAATGTATGTCTCTGTGTGTGCATCTATGTTAGTGAATATGTGTAAGGGTGCTCTCAAAGTCTTTGAGAGAGTGTCAGGTCCCCTGGAGCTGAAGTGACAGGTAGCTTCTGTATGTGGATACTTGGCTTACAGTAGCATGTACACCCTTTAGTTACAAAGTGACTGTATGATAATAGAACTGTTAATCAAAATAATAATGGTTTTTGTTAACTCTTAAACTCTAGAATCTTCTCTAGCTTCTCCCAGCAACACCATGATAAGTCTTTTGTGAAATTTGTCTCCACTTTATATATGGCTGTTTTAGGTTGGGTTAAATTATTTTACTTCCCCAAGGTCACCCAGGAAGCAGCCTTGGGGAACACAATTCCCATAACTTCCTGAAAGCCATGGGATTACAGGCATTTTTCATGGTCATAGGCCCACCCTATTTCATTTCTTGGGACTTCATTGTAAAGTATGAGCGAGTAATCAAATAAGATCAAATACTCAGTATGTGATATGCATATTACATTGGTAAAATATGTGGTATTTACACTTGTTGAGAGCAGACTGGTTACAGACCTATTGTCCTAGACTCCGGCACTTTATTTCATGGCTCCCTGTCCAGCGAGGCTGGCTCCTGGCTCATTACAGAAGAAGAAGAACAGCAGACAGCTAAGTATATGAAAACATGGCACCCTTCGAGCAGCTAAAAGATAAACCAGAGGACACAGGGTCAGAGCTCAGCACCCACATCAGGTGGCTCACAACTGCCTATGTTCCCAGCTCCTGCAGGCCTGATACTCTCTTCTGAGAATCTCTGTACCAAGTGTATTACACACACACACACACACACACACACACACACACACACACACACACACAAGATTCAGTCAAAACACATAAATAAAAATAAGTCTCAAAAATATTTATTCTAAAGAATAAATGTGCAGAGGGAGTGAGAAGGCAGATGCTCATCCAGGGAGAGGAGAGAGGATTCTTGCACTGCCTGGAGATCTCACTCAGGAGCTCCACAATGGCCTCCTGAGGAAAGCTGTAAGCACCTGCTTTGATAAGGTTTCCCTCTCTATCTGGATTTGTTCTTCTGAGTGAGAGCTCCAGCTGAAGGGAAATGCTCTGCCTGAAACTCCCTCTGTGGGGAACTCTAGCTGCCTGCCTCAGTGAGGGCTCTTCCCAGTCATTTCTATGGGGAACTCTAGTTGCCTGCCTCGGTGGGACTTTTCCCAGTCATTTCTGGAAGATGCTGTAAACACCTGCTTTGCTAATGTTTGCCAAATCCTCTTACTTTGCTCTGTAAGGTCAATCAGACTCCTCCAGTAATTTCTGCTAGAGGTTGCAAGGATCCAGTTTGATAATAGTTTTCTATTTACTATTTGATTTAAAATATTTTTGTTTGATTCATGACCAATAACTCAGTTATTAGAAATTGAAAGTGCAGTTACCATAGATCATTTTGCATAGAGAACAGCTCATCAGCTATACTGATCATATAAAGCATACATCAGGGACTAGAGAGCTACAATGGCTCGCTCTGCTCACACCATCAGAGAAAGAACCATTGGGCAGTGTCATGCTCCATAGAGAGGCTGCTGAAGGGTTTGAGACAGGGTTTCTCTGTGTAGCCCTGGATGTCCTGGAACTCAGTTTGTAGACCAGAAATCTGCCTGCCTCTGCCTCTCAATTGCTGGAATTAAAGACATGTGCCACCACCGCCGCCGCCGAGCTGAAGGCAGAGATCTTGACTTCGTACTGGAATGCCCTATATTTATGACTTTGACTCAATGGCGATCCAGAACCTCACCACACTAGATTAATTTTCATTTACACCGATTGCAATTTAGACATAGTTTCTACTTAGCAGATGAGCTGTCAGGGCACCATGGTGAACCTTACTTTGGTATGGTAGCCCTTCCCAAGAAAGATGGATGTCCTTTACCTTCACCTTCACCCTGAGGGTGCAGGAAGAGTATTCCAGAAAGCACAATCTTAGTCCTCCCCTGAGAGCAACGTAGTGCTGCAATCCTGGGTGAGGCCGCTGTACAAAGGCTTTGACTTTTTGACTTCTTTGAGTTTAGATTCTGAAGTGCAATTGTCAAGCCTGAAATAGCCAACAAATGGATTGGGAAAGAGCTCTTTTTTTTCTGATAAATGTTTCACAAACCATCATCCCCCAGCCATTCGGTTACTCTGGTTTTCATCATTTGCCTTTGTTTTCATGTTGCTTGCACTATGCCGAGAACTAAAGCTCCAGTCTTGCGAGTGCTAGACAGGCATGCCACCACCTTTCAGTTGCATCCCTTTCCAGGTCTGTTACATCCTTATGAGACGTGGAAATGTCAGTTTCCTATGCATCAGTATCATTTTATTTATGAATCTTGGGTTCACAGGTATGAATAATGTCCCTTTCTCCAGCTCGGGTTTGGAACCATGGTTCAGGAGTTCTGTCAACCCAGGTGGCATGCTTACTTCTCTCAGTGTCTTTCTTTCAGCTATAACTCAAACAATATTGTTTCCCACCAGCAAGGATTATGGCGAAGTTAAAGTTAAAACAATAACATGTATATTAATTACTGAGCCATTATGGAAAATGAGCTAGGCTATGTGGCTAGTAAGAAGTATCACTGAGTTTTTAATTTGTTATTTATTTTTTGATATTTTATCTTTATGTATGTGTATGTATCTTGTCTGGATGTGTGGATGCTGAGTGAGTGAAGGTGTCCTCAGAGGCCAGAAGAGGGCATCTGGTGCCCCAAGGCTGTAGTTACATGTGCTTGGGAATTGCTTGCCATGGGTGGAAGGAACCAAACTCCAGCCTGAACACAGAGCAGGAAGTTCACATTAACTTCACCTCTCCAGGTTCTGGGAATTTTTTTTTTTTTTTAAACAGGGTCTTTCCATGTAATCCTGACTGGACTGGAATTCACTGTTTAAAACAGGCTTGAATTCAGAAAGATCAGTCTATTTTCTGAGTTCTGGGATTGAAGACATGGCCACCAGTCTTTGCCAAATGATGGGCCATTTTAGCCCATGTTATGCCCCTTCATAGCCTTAAACCTTTCCAAAATCCTGATGAAGTCAGTATTAATCTCCCAATTTCCTAGACAAGGGAGAGGCTCTGAATAATTATGGACATTATTCAAGGTCTTGGTGAGAGAGGAACAAAGGTTGTTTTCTCCCTTAGGTCTCAGGAGCCTCAGGGCCGAAGTTTCCACAGTTCCCCCACATACCAACTCCCATTTAAAAGAACAGCTCACAACTCAGGCCAGTCAGTGTGGCCCAAGGGTGTCAGTAGATAGCAGCTTGGCTTGTGTGGAAAGTGCCAAGCTAGCTGGAGCTTCTGTGAGGCACATCCTTCCGATAACTGCAGAATCCACTGGGGAGGGTTAAACGGCAGGCCTTCCGGAGACAGGCTGAACGCCATTAACAGAGAACATCCCATTCTGTGCTACCGAAGACATTTGGATGAACACTTTGGAAAGGAACCAAGAAGGTAAATATAAGCAGGGAGGCATTTTCTCTATGCGTCTCAGATCAGGTGATGAGAGAAAGCAAAGCAAAGACATCCTTTCACTTCCAGATCCTTCTGTGTTTCTGTGGCAGCCTGAAAACAGTGTAGCACTGACAGCTGGGGAAAGATTTTTGCCATTCCAGGCGCTGGGAATTCACAATGCTACCAGTGGAACCCCCCTCTCACACATACACAATAACAATTATACATGTATATAATGCATTCTGATCTCACCCCTTTACTCCCTTTCTCACTCCTTCTCTTGTCAGCTCACACCCCATACACATATACACACATACATACACACACACATACATATACACACATACATATACATACATACATACATACATACATACACATGTGCACTCGTGCGCGCACACACACACACACACACACACACACACACACACACACATCCCCTTCCTACTTTTGTGTCTTTTGTTATGTGACACAGAGTTTAACCAAGACCATCTGTGTGGGCACAGCTATGGGGATGCATAGGGGATTCACCAGTGAGTTCATTGATGAAGACAAATGCCACAAGCCCCTCACTTGATGCCCTCTTCCGTGGATTTAAGCTTATCCTCCAGAAATGCAAGCTGTTCTATATGAAATTCAGGACCCCAGACATTTACAAATAGTATTTAATTATTCTTTCTTAGAGGCAAAACTTTGGATGGTGCTCAAGACTCTTAGTGGCTAAGGGCCTCTCAGGGAATAGGAATTCCACAGGAATACCAAGAGTCAACTAAACTTGTCCCTTGGGGACTCTCAGACATTGAACCACTAATCAAAGAGCATACATGGGCTGGACCTAGCCCACATCCTGCCCACACGTATAGAGTAGATATGCAGCTTAGTCCTCATGTATATTCCCCAGCAGCTAGAGTGGGGGCTGTTCCTAAAGCTGTTGCCCGTCTGTGGAATCTGTTATCCTGGCTGGCCTACCCTGCCTTGTCTGGCCTCAGTGGGAGAGGGATGTACTTTGCGTTGCAGAGACTTGATGTAACAGGGTCCTGGCATGCCCAGGAAGGACCTCCGTCCTCTCAGAGGAGAAGGGGATAGGAGTGGGGGAGGGGCTGTGTGTGTTTGGGGGCATGAGGGGCAGTGACAAGAACGTGAAATGAATAAATAAATTAATGGAAAAAAATGTTGTGGGAAGCTTGTCTGACCGGAAGGCTTGAGTTTGCATACAGGAGCTCATGTAAAAAGCCAGGCATGGAGACGTGCAAGGGAAGCCCAGTGTGAGGGGCAGGGTAGAGACAATGGGCTATTAGACCTCACCAGCTGACCTAGCAAATCTGTGAGCACTGAGTTCAGGGACTCAGGGACCACCCTTGTCAAAAGATGATAGAGAAGAAGAGAGGAAGGCGGCAGAGATTGCTTTATAGCCTCCACACATATCTGTGTGCTCACAGATACACTGCACATGTGCACATATACATATAAACAGTTTTAGTAAGGCAGAATTACATGGGGGGGGGGAATTGAACATGTAGCAAACCTTTTGAGGAAGATAAAATTGCACACACCTGCACATGTGCCTTTTACCTGAAAGCCTGACTATTCATCTTCATGAGAAATAAAAGGGATGGTGGTTGATGTTGATGAAGGCTGCTGTGTATTTTATTACTAATAAGTGACACCAGGGGCCTTATTACAAAATATTTCTAAACACACATAATTCTATAATGGGCCCCACAGGGGCTGGGCCCACAGACTGTGTGCTCTGTCTGCTGTATACGCATGGCCACATGTTCCCACGGTAACTAAGGCAAGATCACTGGCATGCAGAAATCCCAAAGCCTGCTGACTTTATTTTTAGTGTGAACGGTTCGATTTCACATTTCATCAGCATTAGGCTTGCTTCTGCTGCCTAAAAAACAGTGCACACCCAGGCCTGCTCCACCAGATGTCTACAGTTTATCATGCAAATATTACCTAGAAGTGATTATCGTTATTAACGAACACAATCACCCCAAGTCAGGAGGGATATCGTTCAATGCCAGTTTGTGCTCAATTCCTTCTGTTCCAGGGTGAAAAGAGAGAACAAGGGAAAAAGAAGCTCTGTCTGTGGGAAGATGTATGCCTTAACAAAGAATATAGCTCACGGCCTGCCGAGGGGCTGTTGGTATGAGATTTCTTTGTATTTTGACAACACTTTTTCTCTCCAAGAACACAGTGTACAAGGTCAGTGTTTTCCAGGATGAGTCATTGCTTGCTCTTCATCTGCTGGCTTCTAAGAATCTACCCCAGTCCATCTTCCGGGGCAATGCCAGCACGCCTTAGGGTTATGAGTTGTAGGTGGGAAGGGAACCTAGCCAAGTTCATCTTGATTTCTCCTCTTGGCTCTTTTGTCTTAGTATTTGGTCTTCCCTCGGCTGCTGTGGCCACCTCCTGCTCTTTTGTTGCTTTACAGCAGAGGAGGCCATGGAGGTGGAGTCTGTGGGTCACTTTGGGTTTGCAGGCACAGTTCACTTGGCCTGTATTGTGTTTATACAATAAAAAAGAATTAGCTGTATCAGAAATCAGGTTTCATACACAAGCTCGGATTTTCTACAAAGAAAGAACAAAAGAAGAACAGAAAGGAGAGGGGGAGAGGGGAAGAACGGGGGGGGGGAGGAGGAGCAGGAGGAGGAGGAGCAGGAGGAGGAGGAGGAGCAGGAGGAGCAGGAGGAGCAGGAGGAGCAGGAGGAGCAGGAGGAGGAGGAGCTCTGTATTCCCAGGATTCCCATTGCTCCTGACAGGCTGAGTGGCACATTTCCACCTTTTCCAAGCCAGGCAAGACGATTCCTCTCAGTTGCTCGCTGTCCCCCTTAGATGCTATGCCAGGCTCATATCATATGCTCACACATTTGGATCCTTGTTTAAATTCCTGACACACAATAATTCCCTTTCTCTCCTTGGGTGAGCAGACCTGTTCCTTAAACCCTAATACAGTTACTGACTGAATGGGAGGCTTACATGTCTCCCTCTCCCTCTCCTACTTCCTGCCTTCCTGCCTTCCCTCTCGTAAGTAATTACTACACAGTTCCTGAGTTTCTAGCATCTGTAATAGGTGTGAGGACGCACTCCTGGCTTCTTGTCTTCATGGTATGGCTGAGGTAGTTACACACTGAGCAATGGTCAGCAGAGCCAAATGTCCCGCCACATCTCTACAGCTCATCCATCGCCGCAGCCCTGCATTCCTGGAACTAGGAAATTACTCAACAATTGTCTCATAGTTGACCATTTGGCAAAAGGCACACCTCCCGCCATATCTTCAGAAAAAATTAACATATTAGTCTCCTTCCTCACAGGAGTTTTATATCTTTGATGTAACATTAACCAAGGAAGCCCTTCCAGATGTACCAAGACTACATTCTAGTGCCTGGGTAGGAAGCAGTCCTCTAGCGCCTGGGTAGGAAGCAGTCCTCTAGCGCCTGGGTAGGAAGCAGTCCTCTAGCGCCTGGGTAGGAAGCAGTCCTCTAGCGCCTGGGTAGGAAGCAGTCCTCTAGCGCCTGGGTAGGAAGCAGTCCTCTAGCGCCTGGGTAGGAAGCAGTCCTCTAGCGCCTGGGTAGGAAGCAGTTCTCTGGACGGGGTGCTGAGATGGTTTGTACTGATTTGTGGTAGAATCTGAAAAATCTTCCAGTGGATTTTATGAAAAGGAAGAGAAGGAGAATGAGGGCTGGGGGAGGAGATGCTAGTTTAATTAAATTCATTAACATAATCTTCCAAGAAAAATGGGATAAAGGAATTGCACAAGAAAAGGAAGAAGGCATTCAACACTGAGAAAGATAATACACCCCAAAGTTTCTGTATATTTGATAAGTATATCTATCACATCTCTTTCCTCAAAAACTTTTATACTTGGAAACTATTTCAGATACTAGGGAAGGTTCTAAATCATTACAGAGAATTCTCAAGGGCTGTTCCACCCCCTCCCACTAATGAACCCAGCTCAGTGGTGGCCACCACTGATGATCACAGACAGGAGCTAATCCACACATGCCTTTTTTGAACTTAATCCATCTTCCTAGTTAATGTCTCCTTTCTTTTCCAGGCTCTGACTCAGCTCCTAAGCTGCTTGTTGGTCTTCGTTGAATGAAACCTCTGTCAAACCTTTGTCTTTTGTGTTTTATGCTTTTGAAGTTGTTTGACAAAATCTCCCTCCATTAGAATTAGCCTGTTATTAATTTTCTCACGTGTAGATGGCCTGTTTGCATTTGGAGTAATGATGTCCCAGAAATGATGTGGGCATTTACCAGCATATCACATCAGAGCAGAAAACATGTCTTATTACTGGAGATGTTCAAGACGACCATTTGGTCTGGGCTATTCTGACCTAGCAGGGAGATATTTGAGGCTGCACATATATGCTATTGTCATTAGATATTTTTCCTAGTGTATAGATGTGCTTGCTTATTGTTCATGCATAAATGTGCAGATGAACAAGTGTGTGTGTGTGTGTGTGTGTGTGTGTGTGTGTAAAAATCAGAGGACAAACATACATGTTGTTCTTCAAGTGTCATTTCCTTGGTTTTGAGACAGGGTGTCTCATTGCCTAGGAAGGCTGTACAGAGTTTCCCAAGGTTCTGCTTCTTTAGCACTGAGATTACAAGTGCCTACCACAAAACCTGACCTTTTCACATGGGCTCTGGGGATCAGACTCAGGTCTGCATACTTGCAAGGTAAGCCCTTCTCTCCTGAATTGTCCTATCAGTCTCCTCTATTTTCTTATTTTAAATTAATTTTTGCTTTCAGGGACAGGGTCTTTCTATTTCACTATGTAGCCCAGGTATGCCCAGAATTCTCAAACTTTCAGCATTAGCCTCCTGAGTATTGGACTGTCACTGGACTTTGTCCTCTAACCCTGGCATCTATTAACTGCTACTGCCCAGAGTTTTACTTTAGTATTTACATAATATTGGACATCTTCTGTAAAAATGAACAGTGAGACACAAGGCATTAACCTCACATCCTCTAAAACAATTCATCTTGAGTCTAGGATTGGTCCTATTAAGATTAGTAATCCTCCTTAAGCCTCAACTCAGCCACTTGTGGATCAAAGAAAGACAAATGTACAAGGTCTCTGCCTGGTCTCAGTCCTTTCTGGGCTACACAAGGTCACACTCCAGGGGCAGCATGGCAGGCAGAGAGTGGAGACAGTTACCGCAAGCCTTGACATAGATATGAGTCTTCTGTTTTGCCAGCAAAATATAAATGATTTCATATTTTAAGAATATACAAATGGCCCAGTTAGAACAAAATCATGGGACACCTTGGAGGACATCTTATGACCTATTAAACCCTTTGTATAATCCAAGATTATGGTGACACATATAGAAAGGTGTTGCCTGGAGTGAAGCATGTTCAGACTTCTCAAAATGTATTTTGGAAATATTTTACCATACCTACTAATCATCCTGTTTCTAAAGCCCTTGAAAATTTCAGGTAGTTTTGGAGCTGAGAATCAGAGCCTGTTATCCAAACACAGTTTTATCACACCAGATTCAACACTCATATTTCTGCAGCTCCAAACTTTGACCAGGTATATAGAAAATGAATCGGATTACCTCAGCCAAGTGGTACTGTTTCACATCATACAGTCAAAGTTCCTGCTGTGAGCTTTCTCCTCTGTCCCCAAGTCTGGAGAATCAAAAATATTTTCCTTGTCCATTTTCTAGGCTAAAATATTAAGCCAGTCAAACAACCTTTGTCATCAGTTTCAGATGACATTTATTTGTTTCCTTTAGTCTGTCCCCCTTGGTCCTTCCTAGCCTAGGCTCCTGCCCTATATGAGTAGAATCATTTAATTGTGAAGTAAATTTATTTGCTGGACATCAACATGTAGAATGTCACTCAAAGAAGAAGACACTGGGGACATGGAGAGGTCTGGGCCAGGAAAGTGATTTATAAACAAACACAAGGATTTGCTTTCATCCTGAGTACCCACATAAAAGCCAGGTGGGGCCTTGTTACCTCACCTCTTGGAAGGCAGAAACAGAAGAGTCTCCTGGCTTGCTGGCCTAGCTGGACCTGTGAAGTCCAGGTTCAAAATATTCCTCAAAATATGAGGTGGAAGCAGCCAGGCGTGGTAGCGCACGCCTTTAATCCCAGCACTCGGGAGGCTGAGGCAGAGACGGATTTCTGAGTTCGAGGCCAGCCTGGTCTACAAAGTGAGTTCCTGGACAGCCAGGGCTACACAAAGAAACCCTGTCTCGAAAAACCAAAAAAAAAAAAAAAAAAAAAAAAAAAAAAAAAAAAAAAAAAAAAAAAAAAAAATGAGGTGGAGAACAAGGGAGGAAATTATCCTACATTGACCTCTGGCCTTCACATGCACATGTGCTCGCACACATATGTGTGCTTACACATATACATGCACCCCACACACACACACACACCACATGTACATACACCAGCACATGAGGAAACGGAAATTTGGGGGGCATGACCGAGCAGGTGGAATTCTAAAGCTACTTAACTTGATATTCCATTATACTACAATTCCACTATATTACAACTGTATAACCAGGGACAAGTTAGATAGATAGGTTTTTTGTTTGTTTGTCAACTTGACACAAACTAGTGTTACTTGGGAAGAAGAAACCCCTTGGCGAATTACCTCCATTGGATTGATCTATGGGGACATTTTTCTTAATTAATTATGGATGTGAGAGGGTCCATCCCACTGTCTGTGATGCAGTGTATACCAAAAGCAACCTAAGGAAGCCATAGAGTGCAAGGCAGTATAGACAAAAGCTATTGGAGTACTCTATGACTTCATCTCTGATCTGTACAACAAGGCTAATCCAGTAGCTCCCTTTAAACTATAGGGGTTAAAATGGAATGGATTGGCATGGGCATCAGTGTCTAGACTGTACATAAAACCATCAGAGGAACCCTCAGCAAATATTTGGTGGTGTTGATTTCTTCTAGAAAAGCAATAACTCACCAGGGAAAAGAAACAAGATGGGCTGACAGGCAAACAATGCGCTGATTGAGCGGAGGAAGAAAGCCTTTGTTTTACTTTATTTTTTTCTGAGTTGAAGGAAGAACAGAAAGATCCAGCACACACTTCCATCTCAGACCAAGCTGCCATCTCTCGTTTTCATCTTTCATGTCGAGAGAGCCTGAGTCTCCAAAGACAATTGCGAAGGGATTGTGTTTGACTGATCAATCAAAGGCAGCCCCCACCCCCTTGCTTGTCTTCTGAGACTGTGAATTAAAACCTCCAGGCAGGATGCTGGGGAGGACTGCGTGGCAAGGGGGAGGGCAGTACTCAGTGTTGAGTAGGCTTTGATGGCAGGGAAGCAGCAGAGATAAAAGGGCTCCTCCCAGCAGAGTGAAATTAAAACGGGAAACATTTCATTAGACCAAGTCCCAGAAAGGAGCCCTGGGCAGCCAGAGGAAGCAGAGGGGACAGATGCCACCAGGAGCTCTCACTTTCAGGGAAGAGGGGGACTAACAGGACACTTGCAAGTCAGATCTTCCATCTAACCCTGCTGGGGTTGTCAGCCTCCCTGCCATTTGTTGCTTCTTTGCTTTAAGAACACAGGAAGTGCCAAACTTTCAGAGCATTCATAGCCTTCAATCTGTTGCCTGCCTGTATTTCTCCTTGTTTCATATGCAGATTCCCCACATGACTGTCACATTCATGACCTCAACTCTTCCCATCATGTAATAGGCTTCCAGTACTTCTGCTTAGACTGTCTTTCTCCTTACCTGTGTCTGTCAGGGTTCTTCTGTCTATCCTTCAAAATTCAGAGCCAATATCACTGTTAATAAAACAACTTACAACCAGGCTGCTCGGGTCTGTCTTTAAGGAGCTATCTTTTCCATTCCATGGATGTGCCAGATACTATATAAACTCAACTGCAATCTACAGTCTACCCTGTTCCCCAAACTTGATCAGTAGCACAAAAGCAAGTCATCTGCCTTAGTTTTCATACCAGAGAACGTTAGAGTTAAAATAACCCCAGACTGCCATTCGTTAAGAAATTGCAAGCTTATAGTCCATGGAATACTATCACTGACCCCCCCCCCTTCTCTGACTGTGCCATGATGGGCATCATGATTTGATTAGTATGTTAGTTCAGTTTGGCTTCTGATTCTCACCAACATAGTGTCTTAGGAATCTGTCTTGTTTAGGGTTTTACTGCTATGAACAGACACCAGGACCAAGGCAACTCTTATAAAGACAACATTTAATTTGGGCTGGCTTACAGATTCAGAGGTTCAGTCCATTATCATCAAGGTGGGAGCATGACAGCATCTAGGCAGGCATGGTATAAGAGGAGCCGAGAGTTCTACAACTTCTTCTGAAGGCTGCTAGGAGAAGGCTGGCTTCTATGCAGCTAAGATGAGGGTCTTACAGCCCACACCTTCAGTGACACACCTATGCCACCAAGGCCACACCTACGGCACCAAGGCCGTCAACACCTCCTCACAGTGTTACTTCCTGAGCTAAGCATATACAAACTATCACAGAATCACATTCATCACCAACAAACTTGAAGCATTTTGGGGGTATGAGACATATACACACAGTATGTCACATTCATCACCAACAAACTTGAAGCATTTGGGGGTATGAGACATATACACACAGTATGCAAGCCAAAGCGCTACACTGACCATAGTGAACCCTGGATATCAAGCAGTAGCTTGTCTTGTGGTGATCTGCGACCACAAGAGGAGATGGAGAGATAGCTCAGGTGTCCTGAGCATTGACTACTCTTCCTGAGGACTCCAGTTCAAATCCTAGTATCTACATTATGACACAAACATCCATAATTTCGGTTCCAGGAGATATAACATCCTCTTATGGGCTCTGTGGGTACAAGGCATGTATGTGGCACACAGATAATACACACAAACAACGATACGCGTAAATGAAAAAAATAAATACATCTCTTTAAAAAGTGACCGTAAGCCCTTACACATTAGACAAAAGGGTGGTGGCATGTTCATTGATATTGGCTACAAACACAAAGTAAGTCACATACAAGCAAAAGAATAGAATAGAATAGAATAGAATAGAATAGAATAGAATAGAATAGAATAGAACAAAGCAAATCCAAACCCATTAGATTTGGTATAGAAATAAGACCTGCCCACCATCCCTAGGGCTAATGCTGTACCACCTCCATTATAGAAGAGGAAAGCAAAATACATGGGAAAATGTGTCTAAGCTGAAGCTCTGTCTCCAAAATTCCTTGGCTAGTACCATTGTCATGCACAGGCTGCCTCCTCAAACAGTGTGCAGACATAATAATGCATTTTATATGCATGATGTGGGTGTACCATTAAATTCCAAACGGGAAACACAAGTGCTGAGAGAGAACAACTTTCTTGCGATTTATTTTAGGTCGTTGTATTGAATGTTAACACATGTAGTAAAAAAAACAGGAAGCTCTTATCTAATTGGTCTAATTGAGCTCCTTAAAACTCAGCTCAAAGGTTTTCTGCAACTCTTTCCAGAAGAGGTGGGAAAAAAAAAAACACCGTGTCTAGCATTTCTTCAAGTCCATTAGCTTACGAGCCTCATCCTCTAGTGTCGTTTTCATAGGAATAGAGCCTGACACAAGGCCAGCTTGACTAGAACTGGTGGAGAAGACACTGCTTTTACAGCCTGTCTTCTGCTTGTGTGGTAGTTGTATGACGTATTTGCTGTGTATGTCTGTGCTGGCATCTTAAACTCTCCGAGTTCCAGTTTCTCTATCTATGAAACCAGTGTAATAATTACAGCATGCAGTAATTTAATGAGCCAATGTCTCTGAAATAACTGAGAGTCGTGCATTCTTAATAAATACTAGCTTCCTAGTCCAAATCCTGATGCATGGGCCTGAGAGCTATTTTCTCAACAGCAATGTTAGTCTCTTAAATTAAAATTATGTTTTTCTCCTGTTTAATTGCTGTGTAAACATTTTGGCTCTTGTCCCTAATTTATTCAGCATTTATTCAAAATGAACTTCCTATGCATGCCAGCGATGATACAATGGATGTCCTTCTGAGAAAGCGAGGAAGCAATATCCCAGTCCCCTCAAGCCTTGTGATTTCCTCATCACTGGAATGGGGCCATTGGAAGATATGTGAAGAAAATGTGCATCAACTCTAGGCTTGGACCTTATCTGATAACCAGGGTCATCCACTAGGATCTATAACTTCTGACATGGTAGAGACCATGAAGAAACTTGAAAGCCTTCATCATTTAGGCACCTCTCAGTTGAGCCTTCCCAATGATGACAGGCTACAGATATAAGCATTAGATCATGAGTAAGTGAGGGCAAGACAGCGATGGCCTGTAGATTGTTAAATTCCTGAGAGTGTACTACAGGGCTTATGTGTGATTCCTCAGCCTCTTACACCGTATTGACGTTGTGGGCTGGATAGATTTTCACGGTGTTCTGTGTAGTGTTTGATGCACAACCACAGGTATATAGATCTCAGCTAGAGCTGCCAATAACACATCCCGCACAACATGTTCTCTGGGTACTGGGAGACGAGAGGGAGCCCAGGGAGAACCGCTGGTTGAGACTTACAAGACCAGTGTGTACTAATGATTCATTGGAACACTAAGAAAATTGACCTGCAAATTTCATAAAACGGATTCATGTTCAGATGAAATGGGGGCTGTCTTTAGCTATCCACTAGCTCCCAGTGAAGTTATCAGTATGAACGTTCCATCTCATCCTCAGGGTGATACATCCACAGGGGAAAACAAAGCATGAGCAGCCCAAAGCTATGCTCTTGTTTTTATCTTATTTAGGTATATTTGTCTGTGTCGTGAGGCAGGGTCTCTAGCCAAGGGTAGACTCAAATTCCCCATGTAGCTGAAGAAAGCCTTGATCTGTTCCTCCCATACCTACGTTCTGAGTGCTGGGATTTCTACTATGCACCAACATGCCTAGTTTTTTGGCAGTGCTAGGCTTCTAACCCAGGCCTGCCTGCATGTTAGGCGAGCACTTAACCATCACCAGGTCTATGATCTTATTTTCAAAGAATGTAAACACTTTTGCCACACACGCAGCTTCCCATGTCTGCATCAGTCAAATCCTCTCATCGCATGGGTGTCTGTGGAGTGTTACTTTGGAGAGAAGCCAAATCCCAAATTGTTCTTTGAATACAATCAGTATGCTGTCATTACTAGAAAAGAAATAACAAACACGACCAACCATCAAACAGTTCCAGAATCAAATGATTTTGAAAGCACGTGTAAAAGGAACTGAAACTTGATTCTTCCCTAGAGAATTCCCCAGCACCTTTAATTGAGTCGTGTGTTTGTAACTCCCAAGGAGGGCAGGGAATCAGCCACATTTTCCCCCCAACTTCTTTGATCCTGCCGCATGTTTGCTGTGGCACCATCAGTCTCAGGTTATCAAGTGGAGAAACATGGGGCTGTCCAGGAAGCAGGAGTGATCTGGCTCTAGAGTGGGAACACAGCTTCCTGGGACTTCAGTGTAGAACCTAGACTCTGGACTCTGCCAACTCTAGACACAGAGCTAAGCACCATCTATCCTCTTGGAGGCACAGAATGATAAAACTGTGAGCCATCTAAGGGTGATGTGATGGGGGTTGAGGGAAATGTGGAGACAGCACGTCCTTTGAAGTGAAACAGACCCTGGCTGATGCTCTGATCTTGACTTGGAAACTCTAACCCTCAGTCCCTCATCTGTGAAATGAAGATAAGGATATCTTCCTCAGAGGGGCAAGAGAGCCATGAACACAGTGCGCACGAACTGCTTAGCACAATCACTGATGCAAAAAGGGCTAGATAAAGGCAGACTATTCCCATCGTCATCCTTGCTACGGGTGCTGCGTTGGAATCTCTTACAGAAAAGAGTTTTCTTATCTAATTTGCCTAGTAATCAATCAAAAATCCGAAGGGACTGTCGAGTAAAATGTTAAATAAATCCTGAGGAATAACGATGAAACATTTATAATATATGCTCTGCACTAAAACATCTTTACAACTCTCAGAGGGATTAGTCTTTTTAATGTGATATGTGAGGAAATGCTACAGGGGGGATAATATTGATCTGAAGGCCCTTCGGCAGTGACTTTTAAATATGGGTCTTCCACGACAGAACTCCTGTTGGAAGCCACTGCTGCAGCAAGGGAGGAAATGGAGCTGGGAATAAGCCTGGGGCAACACTCCCAGGTTGCTATCAGTTGTAATTTCATTACCCTAAACACTTTGAGACCTGCCTGGACACACAAAGCTACACTCCTGACAGGGTTGGAGAGTGTTAATCACACATTGGAGAAGGACAGGAGTCATTGGTGGGGGTGCAGGAGGCTCACCTTCCCTAAAGACATTCTCTCAATTTGGAAGGTTTGACAAGTGGAAATTCAACATGTCACACTAGGAGTCCCTTCTTCTTGCAAGCGTACAGTAGACTTCACAAACAGGCATGTTTATTGAGGCTCACTGGTCATATATAGAGTACAGAACCTTAAAAAGAAACATGACTATTGGTGCTTTGAGCATTTCTGATGATGGGATGGATAGTTTCGGTCATTCGCTTGACATGATCTAGAGTCACCAAGAAAGAATGTCTCCATGAGGAAGAGTGTAAGTCTGGTTGGCCTGTGCACATGCCTGTAAAGAATTTTTCTAATTGGTTTTGTTGAGATGGGAAGACCCAACCTACTGTGGGTAGAACAAACCCTGGGTTTGAGGCTAAACTGCACTGAGCATGCATGCGTTTATTGGTCCCTGCTCTTGATGGTGGATATGAACTAACCTGACTTACAACACTGCATTGTAACCTGGAATTGTGAACTAAAATAAACCATTTCTTCCTTAAGTTGCGTTTTGTCAGGGTGTTTCATCAGAGCAGCAGAAATGGAGCTAGGGCTCATGTTTTCACTGTTGGTGCCTACAGAGCAGTCAGTGCTCACCAACGGAGAGATCATGGATTCTGCCTCTATTACAGGAGGGAGAATCTCAGCTTACATTAACCATGGCAAGAAGGGAATATGTTCAGAACTCTAAACTGAAAATTTTATAAGGTTCAACAGATCCAGAGCATTAGAGCAAGTATATCGACTATTTTTCAATTGGGTATAGGTAGCCTCTGCCTGTAATCCAAGCTCTTAGAAGGTTAAGACAGGGGTTTCGTGAGTTTTAGGATAGCCTCGGCTACACAGGTATATTACTACATTTGACACACAGATTAGCTGACCTGAACCTTACCATATCTGGGTTTCAAATATTTAATTTAAAATATTAAATATTAAATAATAAATTAAATATGAAAACACTGTTTTCTTCCTTCCATTTTATCCCTCCGACCTATCACATGCATCCAACCCTGTTGTCTTTCAAATTTGTGGCTTTCATTCTGATAATTGTTCTCTCTCTCTCTCTCTCTCTCTCACACACACACACACACACACACACACACACACACACACACACTTCTCAATAAATAAATACAAATTGCTCGATCTATATAATTTTCTTTTTATGTTTGAGCTATTGGGGGCTCTTCCCTGGGTAATCACCACCTCTCCGATATCAGTATTCCTACGGTTGGGGGCCTCATGAAATCTCTTCCTTTTGTGTTAACATGTCTATGGTGTCATCCTTGTTCAGGTCTTGTTAAGGTGGCTGGGTGGATGAGAGTAGCTTCCTTGACATTTTTAAGAAGTGAAACTTCAGGCTGGAGAGATTGCTCAGTGGTTAAGAGCACTGACTGCTCTTCCTGAGGTCCTGAGTTCAATTCTCAGAAACCACATGGTGGCTCACAATCACCTGTAGTGAGATCCATTGCCCTCTTCTGTTGTGTCTGAAAGAAGTGAAACCTCACAGCAAACGTCCTGTTCCTCTGGGTTCTGCAGTCTTTCTGCCCCCTCTTCTACTATGATCCCTGAACCTTAAGCGCAGGATTTCTGTTGTAGAGGTATCAGTTTTTGCTAAGTACCACAAGGTAACTTGTTCTCTACAGATTGACTGTAGATTTCTGTAATTAGAGGGAAAGAAAGATGTAATGTTATCACTTATAGGTAAATGGTGTAAGGCAAAAAAAATGCAGCCCATTTCCAGATTTAGGCATGAGAATTAAATGAGGTAGTAAACTATAGATGGAGAAGATGCTCCTGGGGAGTGCCCACTTATACCTCCATACTTCTCCTAAGCAGAGAACCATATGGGTGTGATGTATCAAAAAAAAAAAAAAAAAATGTGTGCCTAGTAAGCAAAAGTGAACAGAGGCCCACTTCCTGTGTTTTTTGTACATTACTTTTAATACTGGGAAACTTGTTTGCTTTTGTACTTAAGGAAAATAAATCTAAGGACAATCAAATATCCAAATTTATCTTATCAACTATTATCTGCCTAGATGCTAACTCAAAAATAGTATCTCAAAGCACTCTTAAATACACAAGATCTATATAAAGAGAAATCTATGCATTATTTTTATGGGTATTTCATTGAGATATAAAGTGTTCAGGGGAGGAACTGGGAAGAAAATTCGTAGATAATTATTTTCTTCATTGTAAATCTGTTGAATCTTAGATCTAAATCCAGCTAAATGTACCTCAATACATCATGACCTTGAATGGATCTCTTCACTGTTCTTGGATCAGGCTATTAGGGCATATCTGAGATGGTCTATCAAAGATGGTTTACTTTCATTGGCAGAAATAGACCATACTTTATTTAAGCAGAAAGAGTATTTATGGAAAGCCTGTCTGGACCCTTCATGAAATCTTCAGAAACACTAGAAAGGTAGATGTGGTATGAATGTGGGCAACCAACTGTGGTCCCTCATCCTCTGTTTCCTCAATCAGGTAGTCCAGGGACACCAGACTGGACACCAGGCTGGAAGGATGATGTGGAACTGGGGATGGGTGGATTCTGAAGGATCCCTGTCCAGCTCAGAGTGAGTGTGGGAATGTGGGGTAGAAGGGGTAAGAAGGCCTCCTCTGAAGATTTTAGTGTTAACAGCTCTTTTAGAGGACACTCAATGAAACTTCTGTCTTAAATGATATTTAAACAGTTGGTGTGCATATACTTTATTCAGGGTGACCAAGAGCTATATATGAACCTTGGAGAGTGGGAAGGGAGTGGATGGATGTAATCATTGGCTGGAGTTTAAAGTATGGTGAATGACTCATTTGTATGGAAAGGCATCCCAGCAATCCCAGCTACTCGGAAATTGAACTTGTAGGTTTGTCAAGGACTATGTGACATTCCTCAGGTAGAAGACTGGAATTGGGATTACCCCAATCAAGAACAGAAGAGGAAACTGCTAGAAAAGGGAGTCTTTCATTTTGCACCAAGCTCAGAGGAGCTATCTGGACATGGTAGATTGCAATCTTTGTATCACCATGCAACAGGCAGGCTTAAAAGAAAAGCAGGAAATAGGAAGACAGATAGTCCATGCTTAACGGAAGGCTATGGTCAAGATATAGGTTAGTGACCTTACTAACCTAGGTTGATAGTACTGACATTAAACACCAACGACCCCTGCTAATCCTGCACTATGCTGGTTCTCCCTGAAAAGACCCACTGGTTTGTTATGCTTTCAGAACTAGGTATTAACAGTAGTAACAGGATCCCTGGGTATGAAGACAGTGGGCTTCTTGCTCTCTGGTTCCCAACTCTGTACAAGAGAAATCCAATTGGCTGCATCTAGGTCTTAAGCCACTTTGCTAGAGTGCTTTGCCTCCAGGGAAAATTCTATGATATCTAGAATTCTGGTTGTCATATCAGGGAAAATTATCCATAGAATTTATCAGTACTTCTCAACAACCTCAAATTCAGAAAATGATCTTCTAGAACCAATGACTATCATGTCTAAAATGTCAAGAGGCTAACGGCCAAGAAATTCTGCCTTGGCTCCTAAGAGTTATGTTAAACTCTTGGAAGCTTCCATTCTGGAA